>CALNXI010004742.1:0-20000 GCA_942486025.1 Porites evermanni | reverse complement strand
AGAATCTCCTTTGTACAATGGTCCTAAGCAGGCAGAAAGAGGGTACTGTCCAAAGGCCAGCTGAATTTAAGGTTTTTTTCAGCCCTAACTTTTATGATAATTATTCTTTGGATTGACCAAGTGTTGTAAGGTGCAAAAAGATTACATGTAGTTTGAGTCAAAAGGGCAAGAAGAAAATATTAATTATATTTTCTCAGCAGCCTCTCTTAAGTGAACTTGTTATTAAAGTAAAACTCACAGTTAACAGTAAGAAAGGTAGATCTTTCTTCTCCAGTTCCCACATCATTTCTGCTAGAACAACTGTATCGGCCAGCACTTCCCTTTTTAACCTTTGTCACTGTTAATTCTTGACCAGAATTGACCAAATCTCCACTTGAACCACTGGGTATTATTACTCCATTTTTAAACCAGTTGTATGTGGTAGGTGAGGGAACAGCATCAGCTCGACAGGAGAATGACACATTAGTGCCATCATTTACTGTTCGATTCGACGTCAGAAAATTAATTTGAGGCTTATCTAAAAACACGAAAAAAAAACTTTATTACTACAGTTTCAGAATGTTGTATAATCCTACAGGAGGATTGTAGCCTGTTCGACAGACAAAAATAAAACTCAGGATTTGACAATGCGCCATCATTGGTCTGTCCATAGATGCCATCGTCCATTTGTTAATCAGGTTGAAGGGAAATTTGTTGGGGATCAGAACAAGAATCCTGGTGCTGCTTTGCAAACTTTACTAACTGGGTGTATAGATTACATCTGCGACGGCACGCAGGCTACCATCAGTCAGTATGGCTGAATTGCATTCCAGAGTTTCAAATCCTATTCTAATGACTAGCTGGATTTGTTTATTAAGTACACGCAGTTATATGACTTATATTTCTAAATTAAAAGGGACAGGTTCACGGTTCAGCGCATGCTGATTAATTAAATTACATTTTTCCAATTTATTATCAATTCTATCAGTTAATAACCCCACGCACATGTATCTCAGTGATCTCAGAGTGTATTTCAAAGTAGAAGTGTATTTCACAGTAACCTGAAGTGGGCTGGAGGAGTACTAAAATCGCAGGAAAATTAGCCATTTTGCCAGCACTACCAACGTTTAATTTATTGTTGACCCAAGGGTTTTATTCCATGGTTGATTAATTTACAGCTATTTGCACCTAAGTTGATCAAGAAACTGCCAGGGGAGTGTGCAGATTGGTTCTTTGACAACATTATGACATGATCATATTGCTTGCATAGACAATACAGCATGTCCCGGCGCAAAAATAGCACTTTGTTTAACGAGCATGCGCTCAACCAAAAAAAGTCCAGATTCTGGCTTTTTTGCATGTGATCTGTGAAAGGATTGTATCATGCCCTCCTCCCGGAAACAGATTACAGAGATAAAGGGAGAGGGCATGATCGCAGGCTATTCCAAATTTAACTCCTCCACCTCGCATGTAAACAACTGTTTTGCCTCCTGCCTAACTGGGTTTTTAATCATGTTACAATGTTCAAATGTATGTCTGATTTGGATTGATTTTGCCTATAAATACTTTGACAGTAGTCCCTGAAAACTTTTTGGGGCAGCTAAGTAGATTTTATTTATTTGAATCCATCAGAAAACTAATCATCTACTATTCCACCTTTTTTCCATCAAACAAAACAGTTTTAGGCTACGTTACTAGACATAATAGACTTCAGTTTAAATGCATGTAGCTTGAACTAAATGTATATAGAACATGTGTAGGGAAGGTAAAACAAGCAAAAATGATATTTTGAAAAGAAAATACATAAAATGGCTCTTGAACTAATAAAAATTGAATTTGGACAGCTGTTTGTGGTGTAATGCCTAGAAAGCCAGGGGAAAAAATACAGTGTTTATTAAGTGTTAAAGGAAAATGGGGCATACGGCGGTACATGTACATAACATTAATTTTCATGCAAATACTAAGAACTCAGTTTCAAAAGACTAATTAATTAACACAAACTGAACACACTTACATCTCACTATCACAGTCACTTGGTAACTATCAGGTTGCACGTTCGGTAACGGAACAGCAACACGAGCTGTACAGGTGTATGTCCCTGCATCTTGTTTGGCAGCTGATGATATGGTGTAGTTGGTAATCGAGGTTTGCTGCTTAACTAAAGTGCCGTTTGTCCAGGTGATAGATGGTTTGGGGTTGCCAGTGGCAACACACAGTAGCGTTATCACATTGCCTTCATCTACTGTTACAGTACGTTGAGATTTCAGTGTGATTTTTGGTGCAACTGAGGATTAAAGAACAAAGATCAGCAAAAACACGCAGTGAATACATGTACCCCTTTCATCCCCAATATCCACATACAAATTCTCCAGACTGGTCTCCATACACTTCCTTAAACAAAAAGTTGAGAGAATTTGGTTTAAGATCAAAGCCTTTTCTCTTAGGTGATCATATTATTAACTCTCATAACCATTTCTCTTGGCAACATATGGATATTGTTAGGAGAAAATTGATGTTGGTCACTATTGGGGCTTGAAGGGGTACCCCCACATGCAACCCAGACACAAGTACAGGTACATGAACAGTAAAATGAGTCCATGAAAGCTTTCTCAGGTATCATATATTAAGGCCAAAAGAGCCTGTATACATGGAGGTGGGGGACCCCAGGCAGGTGAGGTAACCCGCTTAGGTGGGGTAACCCCCCAGCCCCCCTCGCTAGTGGTTCAATTTTTTAGGAGCCCCCTCCCTGGTAGTCGAAAAAATTTCAGAGCCCCCCCCCCGTCCTCCTTCATTTCTTAACATTTCTTGTTACAGAGTCATCGTTTTTATAGTTCCCGTTAGCAGATTTTGAAATCTTGTTGAATCAATGTGGTTTTATTATAAAAAGTTTGAGCATTTCTAATTTTTGAAATTTTCTAAAGCATTTTTGGGATGAACAAGAGTGTAATAATTACTGAGACTACATTTGTTATATCTGTAAACCACGTGATATAGCTGAGTTGCACAGGTCATTAAATTGTTGAGTTGAAAACCATCCGATCTGTATGATNTCTTCATTTTTTTTTCATGTTGTTTTTTTTTTAAGACAGAAGCCGGCTACCGAATCGGTGTGTTGCCGGGGGTCCAGCCGGTGCCCTTCCCAACCCAAAAATTTTTTCCAAGCCCCCCCCTTGGGGGTTTAAAAAATTTTCGGGCTACCCCCCAAAATCTTTCACCCCCCCCCCCCCCTTGTCATATTAAATGAACTTTCCCTAAATCAGTACATTTAGCTGTCAATAAACTACAGGTAGATTAGACCAATATTCAGTTGGTAATTAATGAACTTGAACTCTGGATAGCTTCCTCAACAACATGGAACTTTATAATTATTACAGTACAGAGTAACTGTTGATATTACTCGTTAACAAACATTGCACAGTTTTTACCGACAAATCCCTATTAAGCGGACACCCTCTATTCAGCGGACACTTGAGGTTTCACTGTATTTTGTACATAAAGTATGTTAAATAAATTGGTATATTATTTTTACTCATTTAATGTGTAAAACATCTTTTACAATCCTGGATACAGGGTTTGAAAAATACTTGCACTATATGGTACCTCTTAGAATTAACCTAACATAAGGTCTGAAAGGGGTTTTGTGTGATCCGTGAATTGACCGGTAAAGAGAGCGCGAATCGGGAAAACTCATGAAATAAAGTCATGATTGATGAAACATTATATTCACTTTGACTAGTGATCACCTAACATTTGGCGTAATGGCGTATTTTCCGCAACAAAGAATGAATAAAGTGCAAATACTGGCCATTTCTGAAAGACATTCTGAAAGCATCTTTGAGCCAAAAACCACAAATTTTTGCAGGACACTTCTTTGTGATTTTTTGGATTTTAGGCAATTTACCGTAGAGATTCAAGCAAGAATGATACAGAAAATAATATAGACTCTTGTTTTTTTCTCAGTCTACATTCTACATTAAATTTAGATTTGTCACATTGTCACATAAACTCGTTATTTTGCTTGTGCATTCAGTTAGTTTTTCCCTCTATAAAGTGACAGTCCCCTCTAAGTAATGAAAGCTACATTGTAGTAAAGACAGCTAAGCATATGCCAAAATTCAACCTAAACAGGCCCGTAGCCAGGTTTTTTTTATGGGGAGGTGCGATCCAAGGAGGAGGCGGACCAAACAAGACCGGATGAGGAAGTCTCCGGGTGGAGGGGGGGGGGGTGTGGTAGTGAATTAGGGTCTGAGACTGTATTGCGAATGTTTTGAAAAACACGGATATTTCTCAAATTTTGAAATTTCAAAATTGATTTTTTTTGGCAAAGAGACAGCTTTATTATTATCTGTTAGACGGTGGACGTGCATAGCAGCCAGGGAAGAGAGCCTCTTTTGTGCCGCGAGTATTACTTTTTTTCCACAGAAAACAGTAGATATTTAAAACTATGCTCAAAGATAAAGGGCTACTCAAAAAAACGAAAAATGCATATCATCACCCCTCCTCCCTACAGGCCTGCTAAAATCAACTTCAAATCGGGCACATTTTGTAGTTTTTCTTTCACGCTGATGTCAAGATGAACAAAACCAGTACATGTATGAAACCTTTTACAATCCCCTTTTTTAGAAACATACTTTCCTTGACCATTGTACAGAATGTACATGAAATTTCTTCAAAAACTTTGCTGCCTTGGTTGGGTCAAAAAAGACCAAGCGCTCTACTGTGAAGAAAACAATGTTGAATTCCTCAAAGGCTTTCATGTCCACAAAAAAAATGAGCACAGTGTTTTCACCAGGATTTTGCCTTAGGGAGTCCCAGGGCCGCTTCTGTTGAGAAACAGGGGCCCTGTAAGAACATTAGGGGGACAAAGTAAGCCTGCACTCCAAACGATCTGTTACATTCGAAGTACCTACCTGATCCAATAAGGTGGACGGGGTGTTTATGATTCGATAATGATGCATGCACCAATCTTCGCAATGCAAGTGGGACCAACAAAAGTTAAGGAAGTAAAATTAAAGAATTTGAATCTTTTGATATCATGTTTTTATGTTTTTTAACTTCATTCAACCAAGCAAAATGCTGGGGTTTTACATACCCGCCAACTCTAACGCATTATGTGTAAGTCTCATGCTTGTGGACTAAAGACATGTATCCCACACATCAAAGCCAATTTTCTCACACCTGAATGACAGATCCTGACAAATTGTTTTTTACTAAAACATAATGGCTGCTGGGGAGTTAACTGAATTATTTCCAATTAACCAGGGCTGTCAAAAAGTTTTAAGAAGCAGGCTGATAATGAGTAAAAGGCGGCTTTGGAACTCGCACCAAAGGCACAAGTTCTTGAGGGCTGAGGCATCTAGGGACATTTTGAAATTTAGAGTCTCCAAAATGGTTTTTCCAGGGATTTTCAGGAGGTACTTTCCACTGCGGACACCATGCTGTTTCGTCAGAATACATGCAAGACTGGGAAAAATGCCGTCAAAATGTCCCAGGCGTTCCACAATATCGCACGGTTCAAACGTTTCATGTTTAAAATTATATGTGTTCAATGTCATTCAAAACTGGGAAACGGATGCTTTACAATTTTATTTAATGGTGCTTATTTTTTGTCATCAATTATGGTAGAAGGAGATGAAAGTAGCTGGCTAAGGATGGCTAACTAGCCGGTGGTTTTGGCCGGCTACCAGCCCTGATTAACTAATAATAAATAGTTATTATTAAAGTCAACTCGTTTAAAAAAAAATGCGAGTGCGGCCGCATTTTCTACAGTCTTAGGAGAGTTCTAACCGGGTTATGCAAATAAAGCACGAACAATAGGTTTTCTTAACCAGGTTACATTTTTTAAACCCACCTCGCGAGGTAGTTTAACGCAGGTTAAACTTATCAATCAGGTGATCATCTCTGCCTACGCGTGAGAATGGTCCAAACTTTGGCTTTACTATGCACACAAGCACGACAGTTTGGAAATTACTTCTTTTGCCCCAAGGTCAGCTTTCCTTTTCCTTTCGTAACACAATTGAGTTAAGATTTAAGGAGTCGACCTCTTTTCATCAGTAGTACGGGTCAATGCCATCAATCTTTGGCTTCAAAGAGTAGGCAGGGCTGAAAATACTGGCTGGTCAACGGACAATGTCTGACCTGATTGCGGACTTGACCGGTCAAACCCCAGTCTTGCCAAGATGATGTCGAAAACTGTGACAAGGTCTATTCTCAACAGGCCGCAATCCAATTCTCCATGAATAATGTTAGTGCGTCAATTATTAATAATAATAATTTCTTTATAAGTCGAACAAGAATCTCATTTGCGGATTCGATTCCAGAATAGTCTAATAAAAATTAATTTTAAGCTAATGGAGAGGGAACATCGTTGTCTATCTCGGCACTTAATTCTCCTTCTTGTAAACAACTTTATGTAAACTTCTGTTGACATTTGAGCCCTTTGTGATAAAGTGTTGCGGGATGACCCAAATGAAAACTCTGCTGTATATCTATTGGCTACTGACAATAAATTAATTAATTAATTATCTTTGGGGAACAAACTTCTCGCCAGTGCAATTCAACTTCTTTGCCGAAAATATTAGCAACGATTCTTCTTTGTGGAGGAGACTTTTGAAAACGTGTCCAGCAAGGAAAAAGATCAGGTTTCACCAATGTTCTTTTCTGAACATCAACGTAAAACAAACGTCTGCAGATTTTGTTCTTTAATAACCCCAATCATTTTTTTTTTCATATAATTCCTAAACTTTGTTAAACTGTATGTGTATTCCATTTCCTAAAACCTTGAGAGTTTGAAAAGGATTTATGCTTCACTTTTTACCTTTAGAGACTTCGGACACCGCCGTACGAGGAACTCTACAACGTGTGAATACATTTTTCACCAACTTGCTGTCAAAAATGTGAACGTCATTCAATGTAGTAACAACGATCTATTGCCAGCGTAATTCGATATTCCTTAGGCAAAAAAAAATAGTATTCATTATTTGACCAGCCAGAATTGGGGTTTGTCCGAGCTAAAAAATATTTGGCCGGTCATCATGACCGGCGACCTGCTCTCCGTTATTTTCAGCCCTGGTAGGTGTTACTGGTATTATACTACTACATGAGAAATTTCCGCAATTTGGTTGGCTTAGAGCAGTGGTATTTCAGCTTAATTTGAAATACCTACATGTGAAAATTACAAACCTTTCCCGGGTAGTAGTATAAACAAATAATAGCATGATTTGTACATGATATTTGGCTTATAAAATAATACCACTCGTGATATTTCAAAATTGTCTCAAATTTCACTCGCCTAACGGCTCGTGAAATTACGTATAGCAATTTCGAAATATCACTTGTGGTATTTATGCCAAATATCACTACAAATCATGCTATTACCTATACTAAAATAAATAAATAATAATAACTTTTGTCACTCACTCTTAGGTGAGCATTATGAGCGGCCCAAGCGAGCAAAGAAAACCAAACACTGCGCGCCAATGAATGACTTTGTTAGAGTCTAGATTGAGTCTGTCTGCTGACAAAAAACTCTTTTAACCAGGTTATACACAGTATTCACAAATGGCGGACACGCGGGAAAAAACTGGTGCCTAGTCATGAAAGCGAGGCGTTGGAGGATAAACAAAAATTACAAATGAAGACTTTCAGTGAACTTGCAGAGTGTTTAGCACGGATTCCACCTAAAATAACTTTGTATGGACCTCTTTTTAAATACAATTACGTGGGATGTCTTCTGTTTTTAATGTTTAGTACTGATTTGCTGTTTGCAATCAAAAGGGACGCGTATATCTCCAAGGAAACAGGATGATTTTGTAGGTTTCCGAAGAATCAGAAGCTCGACAAGTGGGCGATGGCTGGAGAAAAGCGACAAACATGTTGGCCCAAACTTCACACTGAACCCGAATACGAAAGCCAGCTCCCTGCAATTCGGTAAAACAAATAAAAACAGATATTGGTGGCAAGGAAAAAAGAAATAAGCGACGGATATATCAGCCTACTTAGTGCCATTACACAAAACAGGTCAAGTCGAGAGCGGGTGAAAGATTCATTCACGAGACTCATTTATTCATGTAAGTGTCATTTCATACATATCTATGTATGTCTGTATTTACAACTTCCTTTGGATCATATTAATTCCGTCGCTTTGGAGTGAATTTTATTGTTAGAGGTACGTTGGCAGAGCTTAGCAAAAATCTTTTGATTTCTTTATCATTGCGAAATAAAATAATTTTATCAAAATTAGAAGCTAAAGTGTGTGAATCTTATGGCTTGCTGTTTGCCTGGTCTCCTTTAGGGCATTATCTTGGAGAACTCTTGGTAAAAAAGTGGTATAAAGCTCACATTTTACTAGGTTAAACGTTTCAGGCAATGTTTGTGTCAGGGCTGAACACGGCAAGCTTCTCAGTTTCGAATAATTAAATTCGAGTCCGGATCCGTTTAAAAAGACCATCATTTTATTTATTTATGTATTCTTCACTTTTAAAATATTATGGAACATAAAGTTAAAACTCTTAACAGCCAAAGATAAGAAATACGAAAATTACTCGCTGAAATGATATGTGGCCGGCTTACCGAGTCTGCCGAGTAACATGTTGAAATTTTGAACGTACTCCACTCGATCACTCCTGCATTTATACTAAAAAATAGATCTAATTGATGCCCTTCATCGATAAAGACCAGAGAATAACGTCCTGGCAAACCAAAACCAAACATAACTTCATCGAAACCTCAGTCTCCGCTTCTTTCCTGTCTTCCTTTTTTCTATCTCGACTTGAACTGTTTTGTTCAATAGCAGACGTCTCTTGCATTAACAAGTAGGCCATATATCTTATTTCTTTTTTTCTTGCCACCAAGATTTTTATTTTGCATTGTTTATATTTGTGTTTTACCGAATTGCAGGGAGCCGGGTTCAGTGTGAAGTGTGGGCCAACATGTTTGCCGCTTTTCTCCAGCCATCGCCCACTTGTCGAGCTTCTGGGCTTCGGGAACCTACAAAATCATCCTGTTTCCTTGAAGATATACGCGTCCCTTTTGATTGCAAACAGCAAATCAATACTAAACATTAAAAGCAGAAGACGTCCCACGTAATTGTATCATACAAAGTTATTTTAGGTGGAATCGGTGCTAAACACTCTGCAAGTTCACTGAAAGTCTTCATTTGTAATTTTTGTTCATCCTCCAACGCCTCGCTTTCATGACTAGGCACCAGTTTTTCCCCGCGTGTCCGCCATTTGTGAATACGGTGTATGTTCCAAAGAATTTGTTACCAGGTTTTTCAAAAACTAACCTGGTTAACTTGCCAAGCACAGCCGCAGACAATACTGAAGTAATGACAGTTCAATCCAAAAAGATGTTAAATGTGTCAAATCATCTTCTCTAGGTAAACGGTTCACTGACCCCATTAAGGTGACAGTTTTGTGGCCTGAAACATCTTCTATACAACCTATTTTAACGTTGGCAGTCACTGTACAAATTCTATCTGTGTTCTAACAAAATCAAAGCACGCTAACAGGGTGCAAAGAAAATCATTTTTACAGCTTGCCATTCAGGCAAGCTGAAGCTAGCATTTACTAGCCCTGATGTCTTTACTAGCCCCAAAAGCTTTTCGTCGAGCAGAATTGATTTCACACTTCTTCTGTTATTCGAATTCGTCAAAGAAAATCACTTGCCCATCGGGCAAGTTAAAAACAGATTTCACTAGCCCGATAGCAAAATCCACTAGCCCCGGGCTACCGGACACTACTTTCTTTGCACGCTGGGCTAAAATTGTCGTCTTTTAAGTACTTAGTTTTTTTTTCATTCTTGTAATGTATTTAATGTATGTTTATGTGGTGTCAGCTAGAAGATATTAGCCAGCTAGCTACTCCAAAATTCAAGTGAAAATAAAGTTTATGTCGTTTATCAGTTTGTTGTTGTTGTCTTCAGAAAATCTGCAGACATTTTCAGTAATGTTCGGAAGTCTTAAGAAAGTCGTTGGAAATCTTCAGAAAGTCGTCTGGACGTTTTCAGAAAGTCTGGTCATGACAACGTGAAAATCTCCCACACTTGACTCAGAAAAAGTTGGCAGGTATAGTGTTAGTTTCACCATTAGGACTACTTAAAGTTCTGTAGCCACTCTAAAGTCTGTTTGACTCATAGCATGCCTCTGCACCCAAATGGGAGAGCACTTTCTTGGCTTTTTATGTGCCTTGATTTCAGATTTTCTTGCGGGAATCCAGCATACATACATGTATAGGCCACGGCCTGGTGAGAACACTGTGAGCATTCTTTTGAACTTTCCCTTTCCATTAATTTTGTGTCTTTTATCAGTGTACATGTAAATTTCAACCTTGAAATGCAAAAATTGTAGTTTTGAAAACCACTGCATGGGAAACCCATGCCAGCCATTCTGATGACAATGTACTGTAAGTCAAATGGTGTCGAATCCATGTCTTCCCCCGGCCCAAGCTACCCCTTAAAAACCAACAAATGATCACTAGACAGATTCTGATTCATCAATCATTTCTAAAGCCTTTTGAAATAATATGAGACAAAGCTCTCAAGGGGAAGGGGGAGGAATTCTTATCTACTTAGTACTACCCTGAAAGAACGTATGGATGTACGGTGATGGCATAACCAAATTTTCTTGCATCAATGGGTTTCCAATCTTCCTTAGCAATGGAGGCTCTGCCGCACACACCTCTACTATGAAGTAACAGGTGAGTCAATGTCATGCATGTACATTTTTTGCACAATAACTAGACAAATGCCTCAGCTAATATGAATGTTCTGGTAAATTAACCCTTGCAAAATACATGTAAATTAAAAAATTAAATGACCTAGACTGACTAAGTATCAGTGAGGTCTTTTTATTAGTACCAAGCACCAAAGACTTTTACTCTCAGGAAACTGCTCCTCAGGGTAACAGGGTGCCTCCCACGCAGACGTTCTTAGGGGTTTGGCACACATTTTTGTCCCACAAACATCTGCCAAAAAGAGAGGGAAAAATCGTGGACCAATTACAGCACACTTCCGATCTGGGAAGTCTTCTTTGGACCTTGAGAAATTCTGCACAAGACTTCAGAAAAGATCAGAAACGTCTCACTTTTAGAACAAACTGCTCAATCAACTCGCACACCTTCAAACTGAGAGAAATAATCGAATCATTATCTCCTACATTCTTGTCTGGAGCAAAACTCTTTGGTCACGTACAGCAACTGTATCACACTCTATACTGTGTTGTTTGGCTGGTCAACACTTTGACTTCAACAATGCCGATCGGTTCTCCAATAGTCAGCACTTGAGCTACGGTTGACATTTGCGAACAATGGGAAAGAAATATAACTGATCGTTTTATCAGACTTTTGTGGGACAGGAACCCATGATGAACCCCTAAGAATGTCCGCATGGGAGGCTAAGGTAGGTGTCTGCAAGGAAAGGGTTATATGTAATTGCTTGCACTCTAAAGAGCACAATAAATATTTTACTTACCGACCACTACAAGTTCAATAGAGCTTTGTATATCAGGGGGATCAAATGAGTCGAAAGATAGGTCACATTTAAATATCCTGTTGTCACTTTGAGCAATGTTGGATATACCGAAAGTGATCTGTCCTGCATTTGCTGACAACGATCCAAAATAGCTGATTCTGCTAGCTGAGTAGCCACTTCCTGGGTTGACTTGAAGTTGTCCCGTGGGAGTTTTTCCAGCCACAGTTGTATCAACACTTCCTGTGCCACTATATTTCAGCTGCACCTCTTTGATTGTGCGTCCATCAGTGTTGTAGCTCCAAGTCAAAGCGTAATAGTTGGATCCATCAAGAACATAAACTTTACTCCCGCTTAATGGAATTAAAGTTGGTTTACAATCTGTAAAAGCATGAGCACAGAACCATATTAAAGAAAACAATACGCAAGAGTTTTATTATCCCACTCTGTGATTACCCAGCACTTCTGTATCAACAAGATGGTAGACTTGCAAGTCCCAAGAGCTGCCAAAGAATCCTACCAGCAACTAAATACATAGTGTTCTTCCAGAAATGAAGTTTGGTTGCCATGTGCCCAAAACATGAACCAAGCACTTTGATGTAAAACTATAATAATATTAACCAGCTAATCCTACATGTAGCCTTACACTCATAACAAATGCTAAGGGGTATAGGGGCCGAGGATTTCCGAAGGCTACTATATAAGTGTGACCCACCCAGCTGCTACAGTATTTCCATAGAAAACAAAGGAAAATGGAACAAAAAAGAAATTCCTATCTGTTCAATTCCCCACTGACTTATAATTGCATGATTATACCTGGTAACTTGAAGTCTTAGTGACAGCCCTGCTTACACTGCACTACCAGCACTAATAAGCCCCTGGCAACTTACTATAATTTATACATGTGCATTGCTTCTAGGCACTCAACAGAATTAATTTTATTTCTTTGTACTTGTTATCATAATTTTGGAAATCAGCGCAACCTTCAGATTAGTTAGTTACAGCTGTATCTGCAAGCAGAGGGGGGCAAGGGGGTTGTGGTTACTTTCTTCAAAACAGTGTATAATAAAACAATAACAGTAGATTCGGTTTGTGTGATATCCTAAATGATCAAGGTCTCGGTAAGGTCCTGTTCAGACGCCAAACTTTCCATGAGCCAAACCTAATACATTGAATTAAGTACATGAAAAGTTCGGTGTCTGAATAAATTAGGAACACCTGTTTTTAATTTGGAATGGCTCAGCCGTTCCTTTCACCTGGGCCAGCCGGGAATTTCCCCTTTAACGCGACCTTGAAACAGCTTTGATTCAGACGCCGAACTATTCATGTACCAAACCTAATGCATAAATTATTATAACGTATTTTGTAAGCACTTTGATCAAAATGAGCATTTTTCGCCTAGTTTCAACTTAGTTCAGCTGCAATTAAGATGGGCATTCTGAATCAATTCAGCCGGTCTAAATAATTTGGGTCGGCCTTAATTTGAATTAGGTTCGGCTCATGAAAAGTTTGGCATCTGAACGGGTCCTAAGTGTTATCAGCTGAGGTCCAATGATAGTTCAGTATTTGAACACAATCTTTATGTAGGCTTTTACAGATATCAACCTTACGACCATCCTCTCTTTTTTTGTAGAGCATAGCTTCTCAATGCTGTTTATTAAACTTTTAATTATAAAATCACTGTTGGCTTCTGACCATCAATTATTATCACCATCACCCATTCAATAACTTTTTATGGCTGATAGTTATATTTTGGTAGCAATTCTCACAGCTGCAGTTTCCGTCATAACGCAGCTGATGTTGCTGCCTACACCACCATGTGCAGGTGGTAACCATAACCACATCTGAACCTACAATCAGCAACAAAATTATTGAGACATTGTACTCAAATAGGGTAACTTCAGCCAACAAAGTCTTAGTGAACAAAGTCTCAAGTCTTATGACATCATTTTCGCACCAAAAACCGTTAACATCAAAAATCCAAAAACATTTGACTGTTGGGAATGCATAGTTCTATTATCGTGTTATTAGTCTCAGCTCAAAGGGTTAAAAATTGGAATTAACTAGTTTGAAAGGGACCACTTTTTGATGAATGCTGACCTGCCGTGCAATGAGGGTGTCATCGACGATAAAATAGCCATGATTGCTATGCCAGAAAACATGTGTTTTTCTGGCACCAATCAGAAGCCAGAACGGCAGCGACCGTTTGGAACTGGCCTGGTAAGACATTGTCCCCAGGGGCTCTTCTCCCCGTTCTTTACTTTTCTTCGTGCCATATTTTTCCGCCTGTTTAGAATTTCCCTCGCCCCACTATCTGCCCCTGGGCCTCCGAGGATGGGAGGAGACTGACCACAAGTAACCAACTTTGCTCTTAAAGATAATCTAATAATATTTTATATTATACTCATCCTGGTTACTCGTGGTTACTCATGGAAATCCCTACTAGACAGCAATTTTAGTGATTATCACTACTTTATTGCCTAGAAAACTAAATTTTGTTTTCTGTCCTTTTCACTTTGTTCTTCGGTTCAATAAAGGAGAGAATAAGAAATCATGCACGACGCGCCACATCACACTATGTCAAGGCATGTTAAGCGTGACACGAAATGTCACGCACTGAAAACAATGAAATCGCCACTTTCTAATAATTGTTGTAAAATAGGCATGACGATGTCAAACATAGCTGAATAAAAAGCCACCAGGGGTTTTACATCCCAGTGTGAAGAAATGGGATGAATTAATTTTCTTAAGGAAATATGGCCACATTTGTGATTCAGAAAATCTGCGACAAAATTGTTGAGACATTGTACTCTAATAGGGTAACTTAGGAGAACAAAAGAATCCACACCCCTCCCCGGTCCCCTCCATTTGAAGTTGGGGTGTTTGTTGTTTTCTGTATGCAATGTTGTGCTGCAGTTCAAGCTACCTGGAGGGGATAAGGAAGGAAAAGCTATATTTTCCCCTTTTGAAGTGAGGAAAACAGAAAAAAAGCCCAGATTAGGGCGAAGAGCCTCAACTCATTAATATTTGTCGCCGCTGTAGCTTAAACTGCTAAGGTGATCTTAACCAGTAGATACATGTATGATTAAAATGAACTTTGTAGTCTCTAAAGAAGTGAATCAACATGTTATTATGTCCTCAATTCACAGATGAATGGGAAAACATTAAACAAGAATACACGTAGTGTCTATCCACTCCTCCAATTGGGGACAATTGTTGAAGTGTATTTTCTTGTAGTACATGTATTTGTATACCAAATCTTTTTCACTTAATCGTAAAATTGCAACAAACTTCACTCGAGTAGCTTAGCAGATTTAAACAAATAACCACTGCATCAAGGGGGTCCAATACAGTACATACGTTGTAGCTGAAGTAGAAAAAACGGGAAAACTGCCCAAATGATCTTGAAAACAAACAATAATAACTGAATTTTCCGAGAAAAGAACTAAAACTACAGGTTCATGCTTAACGCACATGATTGTGGACTATGCGCTCGTGTCGAATCTTTATAAACGACCTCGACCTAAGATATAACTCAACGCTTGTAAATCACAAGAACATACACATATATTGATGCCCAAGTTCCATTTCATAATCAGCAGGCCAACGATATTGCTGGATATCGCAAATTTCTCAGTATTAGGCCATGCTAACGGTCGACGACTGACGGAGAATAACTAGCAAAAAATATGACAGTGCCAACGACATCATATACGAGTTTAAAGTTTGATCAAGTTCTACAAAGAAATTAGCAGTTTACCTACCATGCACAATCAATCAGAAGTCGTACTCTAAAATTAAAATACACGTATAAACTTATATAGGCAACGCAGACCGATTTAGAGACTACCGATCTATACTTCCGATAAATACTATTTAGTTTATTGCTTGGATGTCGTCTAAATATTTGAAACTCGAAGGATCATTAAAATTAATTCGCAAATTCGGTACACTAACTGTTAATTTCACAACCGATAATTCTATCGCAGTATACTCACCGACACACCGCAGTCCGCAAACAGATAACAGAACCACAAAATTAAAGTACAATAAATGCATGTTGCTTGACATCAAACGGACTTCTAAGGCTTCCAAAGTCCGTTTAGGAGTATTGAGCTGAATTCATGACTGCATATTTTCGATCGATCCCAAGTTACGAAGCTTTCAGGAAGAGTGAAAACAATGCTCATATCAACGGTGGTTAGCTGGTCAGCGATCTCATCCAATAAGAAAGCGGATTAAAAACACGTGATCAGTATTTGATGACTTGCATTGTGGGGGACGCACGGAATAACTACGTATTAGTGGTTAAAAATAACAGTGATGCGGAAAATGAGAAACTAGAATGGAATTTCAGTGATACACGCACTTTTTGACCGACGATGTGCAAGGAAGGAGTCAAAAAAGATAGAAAACAATTCGGATATTGGGAATCGGTTGCCTGCATGCACTGATACGTTTCCCATTTCCTTGCTCGACAGATAGGCAATGAACCGTACAAACCCGGGTGTAAACCTAGCCTGCGTAGCAAGCGTTTACGCTTGGTTTAAGAGCAAAGAAAGACCGAGGAACGGGATTTTCGGTCATGGTCGCGCGAGAGAATTACAGTTCTTCACCCCCTCCTCCCCGCTCTTTCACTCGCGCCATTTTTCGCGCGGTCCTCGTTGAGCGCCCGGGTTGGGGGGGGGGAGGGGGTGGGGGGGAGCGGGGACTCCCATGCATTACCTATACGGGTATGTGCCGCCCAACGGGGTCGTGATTTTGAAGCTCCTGATTTACAAGGGGGTATCCATTTCAGAGGCGTTTTCTAGAACGGGGTATAACATCTCGAACGCGCGAAAGCTCCAGTTTTGTAAGGAGCCGTTTGAAATTATTCAAGGACAGATTGCTTTTAAAATACGGTCTTGTTGCACCCTGTGTTTTAGCGTGCAGGGCGGGCGTATTTTGGCGCGAGCCGCGAGCGCTGACTCCGCCATCTTCGATGAATAGGCGCGCGAAAGTCTGGAACGAGTCCATAATGTACCCGAGAGAGATGGAGACGGGCTCAAAAGAAAGGGACGGGGGAAGAGAAGGAAAAACGTTAGCTTACGAGCGTGGTTCTGTGCGTGGTGAGAGATTTTGCGTCCTAAGTAACCGCACTGTATCCACATGCACAGGAAACGTACTCCAGATGATCTGTTAAAACTTTTTAACACAATTTAATAAGATGGGAAATAAAAAAATTGTGGATCACGGCTTTATCTTCTGCTTAAAATTGTTGCTGATTATGAAGAAACATTTATTTGATGTATAAGTCGAACAAATAAAGAAATATCTTTTTAAAAAAACAGGGCTATTTCAATTTACAAACTTTCTAGAACGGAGTATAAAAAATTGGCCCATTTCTAGAACGGGGTATCAATTTTAGGGGAAATTTTTTTTAGAACGGGGTGCCAATTTGGAGTCCAGGGCGCCACATACCCACCCCAAAAATACCCAACTGTCTCCCCCCGGAGAGAGCAAGGGGCTATTGTAGGTGTAAACTTGTTTTACATGTTAACTCGTATCGTGGCAATAAAAACGTGCAACTTGTTTTGCAACACCGCTGCAAAATGAGTTGAAAAGCGATGTTGCGCATTTTACCACCCATGTTTAAGCCTCTTGCAAAATATCAGGTTGTTGCAGGTTGCGAAAAGTTGTTACAGAAAGTAGAGAACTAGCCTGCGAGCAAGCTCTCCTATTTCGGCGAGTGAAGCGAGTCTCGCGAGAACGCGCGAGCGAGCGCCCCTGCTCGCGCGTTCTCGCGAGGCTCACTTTGCTTGCCAAAATAGGAGAGCTTGCTCGCAGGCTAGTAGAGAACAGGTGTTCGTGGGCAGGAGTGCGGCGCAAAGGGAGCAAGGAGGAAGACAAGGAGAGAGTAGGGCTCACCCCAGTTGCAGCATGCTTTGGGGTGTGAATAAACATTACCCCCATCCGTTTTGCGCGTTCAGTCTTTGTGTCAGTCAACAGAGCAACAGAGAACCGAGATATCAGTAATACTGGTATGCGTTTTTCTTTGCTGGATAATTACGTTTCACAGGGCAAAGGTGTTTTCCGTGACGTCGGACCCAAATTATCACCGTGATGCGTGATCGGCCCTAAATTAGCCGCGTGAGGGGTGATTTAGTATTTTCACAACNGGTGTGAATAAACATTACCCCCATCCGTTTTGCGCGTTCAGTCTTTGTGTCAGTCAACAGAGCAACAGAGAACCGAGATATCAGTAATACTGGTATGCGTTTTTCTTTGCTGGATAATTACGTTTCACAGGGCAAAGGTGTTTTCCGTGACGTCGGACCCAAATTATCACCGTGATGCGTGATCGGCCCTAAATTAGCCGCGTGAGGGGTGATTTAGTATTTTCACAACGAGTGACGCGTGATTTTCCTTTGAAATCATGTTCCGTCATGGTTAATATCATTTGAAACTAGAAACAGAGACATTAAAAATAGATACTTATGGCACCAACTTTTTGCCCTTTTTCCTCTTTTCTCGACCTCTGATTTCCTCAGATCAAATGATATTAGGATCTGATAATAGGATACTTGCTAATATTTGATTTTATTTTTCCGTGATGCGTGATAGCTTGAAAAAATCGGCGTAATGCTTAGTAATTAACCCCACCTCCCCCCGCTCCCCCCGCCTTTTCCACCCTGGTTTCAGTCAGATCCTGCTACAATTCGATGTTAGTAGTTGTAAAAGGGGGATTCTTGGACATTTTTGACCACACCGCAAAAAAGTCCAGATCACTTTTGGGTGTGGTCAAAAATGTCCCAGAATTCCCCTTCTACAACTACTGCAACAGATTTGGGGATACTTTCTGGCCCAACCACACCCGGATTTTTTCAAAAGCAGTGCCACGCCCAAGGAATTTCCTTTCCACATTGTGGACGGAAAAAAAAAATCACCAAATTTGGGCTATGGCCTGGCGCGGCCCAGGATTTTCAGGGATCTGTCCAAAGAAATCTCAGCTCATCCACCCTCTGAATTTTTTCCAATCCATGTTTCTGGACTGGAAAAACTTTATGTGAAATCAGTAAGTCACACTCTCGAGCTCTTTGTTCACGATGTTGAACTGAGCATCCAACGAGATGAAAATATGGCGCTTAACATTTCCTGATCCTGACGTTGTCCTATTGATCGTAAGTTGAACTCCGTCTTTTGTGTTCACCAATCTCAATCCGGAGTCATGAAGTTGATTTTCTCCCATACTTCTCAGTTCAACAAACAAAGCAAATCTGTTACCAGCATAAAAGTCTGCCACATTCATCGAACCGTTTTCTTTCCCGAATCTTCTGTAAACTTCCTCCCAGAGATCTCCAGTTTTCATTCCCTGGCTGTAAACGTTATTCGGGATTCCACTCACTACCACTTTCACCTCTATGTTGTCAGGATTGAATGTTTGCTCGCTGCCTCTCGCCCCTCCCTCGTATGGTTCGTAAAACAGGAGAAGAATTAAGCCCTTCATCGATCTCCTCGGAACATTGATGCTCTCATTGATGATCGAATCAGTTTCCTTTGCGATTGAGATTGTTTTGTGGTGGATGGCATGCTCATGCATGAACCTCTTTCCATTTAGGTAATTTGCCTTTGGTTCATTAGAGAGCTGCTTACTGTGTATAACCTCTACTAAAGCTGGATGTTACTCAGCTCATAGTCAAGCTTTGCCGGATCACTCCCCTTCACAACAGTACTCGCGGGAGCGAGCCTGAGTTCAAAGACCAGTACATCGGATAAAGCTCTTGTCCATGATCTTTCAGAATTTCATGATCTATCGGAATCCTGCACTTATTTCCATACACAGCATTAAGTTTTTTCTCCTTGTCAACTCCTGAAGTTTTTTTTTGTCTCCGGCATTACCTCTGGTCTTTGAGAGATCTCCAGACTGAATTCCTTCACCCAACCAGTTTGATCTCCCACTTTCAGTCAAAAATAAATCCTCGTAAAGCTTAAACAAATCATAACCATCCGTGTCCTGCAAGATTTCACCTGCAAATTTCACAGACAGACTATCCACCAGCGCTCTCGAGACATTGTTCACGAGAAAATTATTCGCTTGCCCGCTACTGTCAAGTTGAAAACAAGTGCAAGAGACTCAGGAAACAAGACGACTCCATCATCAAGCTTTGGAACTGAAATGTTGAGGGTTTCACTCAGTGAAGCCTTAGTCGGATTGAAAGAAACACGGTGAGCTGAGTGATCCGCCTTGAGAGCGTTTGATGTCTTTTTCTCGAAATTTGGGTTGTTTTTATTTCGCACTCACAAAATGGAAGAAGGCGGAGAAAGAGATCCTCTTATTCCACCGGATGAAGATGATGATGATGGTGATGAAAACACAACTCAACCTTTTCAACCTGATGATCATTCAAATCCGGGGCCATCAGGCGAAGAAATTCCAATGACAACATTCAGCAGAGGTAGAGAGAAAGGTCCTGAATCAGCTGAAACATCCTTCATTGAGGGGAGAATGCATTCGCGAGTCTAGTATTTAAATGAAAAAGCATGGGAATCGCTTACTGGGAATTTTTTCCGAGGCA
>CALNXI010004741.1:0-18145 GCA_942486025.1 Porites evermanni | reverse complement strand
CCCCCCCCCCCCCACCCCTTGCCTTTTGGGCAAGAGAAATGCAGGAATTTGTCAGAGAGTGTTTGCCAAGAAGACTAAAAAAGAAGATAGTCGTCTTCAGTTCAGTTATTTGATTCTTCAAACTCTAACCTCCTTAAAGAAGGAAATGGTTCCAATTGAACAGTTTGACGTCATTTCTATGGTAGATCGGATATTCAAGGTATTTATAAACTTATAAACTTTTTTTAACCTAGTCAGTTTTGTTCACAAACTATCCACATTTCCATTTTGTGTGTGTGTGTGTGTAAAAATTATTCTGTTACGAATGCCGCTTATCCTTGAGACCTTGAGGGGGCATTCGGGCATATCGGAAAACCGCAAGACCTCAAAGGCACGGGTTTTTGGTAAAAAAGGTAACAAAACACAACAACAAAACCCCAATCAATGAAAAACCGCAGACTTCAACTTTAAGGTCCACAAACAAGCAATATCGAAATCAGCTCTTGACAAAGAAAAAAGCCGACAACCTCTTGGGACGCTACACTGACCGAAAAACCGCAAATTACAGTCAAATTTGTAGGAAAAAACGAAATGGCTTTATACAACCGCAAAACCGAAAATAATCGGCTCTCACGCGAAGCAAAGCTGCTTCACTTGCTTCAGTGCTGTGATCTATCGTAAGTTGTTAAGACTTCAAGTTTAAAGTTTTTATTGAATTCAGTCCGTAAATCACTGAACAGTTTTCAATTATTTTTCTTTTGTTCAAAAAGAGTAATCAAGGTATAGTAGCGGCCAGCAACTTGTTTTTCAGACTTACGTCTTTCTTCCGGAGGTTTAGTAAAAATCTTGAATTTTGAAGGCTCCCGCACTGCGTGTAGATTTAAAAAGGCGGGAAAAAATGGCGGGAACTCAACCCCGCGCTAGATGATTTACAAGGCCTAATGCAATTGGTCAGTCACACTGCCCCTGATAGTATAAATTTCTATCGAAAAATAACGAAAAATGTGATTGGACTTGTCTTCTCATTTTAATAACGTTTTATACACATCTTTTCACAGCTATTTCACTGATACGTCGCTTTGTGGATATCTTTAGGATCTTTAGAAGGAAATTGCTCAAAGCCTAAATTACAAGTGTAGCTATTGTTAACAATAGCTGCACTTGTAAAATTAAATTGACCGCGAGTCGTTGCATTGTTTTCAGCGAACAAGTTTCGACATGTCCGTCTGAGGTCACAGACTCACATGGCCACGCTCGGCCAGAAATTCCTGGAACTAGGAACATGATTGGTTTATTGTGCCAAATAAATGAGGCGGCAGTTTGCACCCGTCTTCCTCTCCCTTCGCTGTCGACTTCTTGTGCTATGGTGTGGGACCTGGCTTTCTAACCCTAACCGAGCCTTAACCTGGGGGTTTTGCTCTATCATTGGGCATTAAAACAAAGCTCTGTCTTCCTTGGTCTGTCGAGTGTGTTTTTGGGGGTTTTCTTTCACGTTCGACGGGAGAATTTGAGCTTGAACACAAGAAACCTCGGAGAAGAGATAGCGAACGAGATCAAGCGCTTTGTAGCTCTCACTGGAAAATACCATCGCCTTTGAAACAGGAAATGATGCAAAGCGTCTGGGGAATGCAGCCGTGAGTACGTTCACTTTCTGTGTTCAAGGGTTTGGCCCTTTTCCCTGCTATTGCTCTTTTTTGCTCCGTGTATAGGTGATGCTCTATTAGCAGTGTAGAGTAAAAGAAGGGTCGTGCAGTCCTGCTTTCGGATCGCCTTTGGCGATTGCAAATGTGGAAGCAGTGAACATGGCCTTTCTTACATTTTTTATAGGTATATTATCTGTGTGTTGTTTTTCACTGGTGTAAAGACTTACTACCCTTTTTGCTACGACCTTAAATAAAGCAACATTTAATTACTTCGCATTGTGTGGCGTTTTAAGTTGTAGTATGTGAAGACCACAAAACCACAACTATTGTACACTGTAGCCAGATCTCTGGTGTTTCCTGGGCCGGGTTGTTCAAAGCTGGTTTAAGATAACCCAGAGTTAGTGCGAATTTTGAATTCAGATATGAAAACTTGAAAAGCAAATTCAATTCAACTTCTTTTTGTACATACAATTTGATGATTGGATACTCTAAAAGGAATAGAAAAAAATATCCAAGAAAATGCTTTTGAACGAAAGGAAAAGAAACCAGGATTAAATTTAACCCTATTGCCTTACTTCTTTTTGTACATACAATTTGATGATTGGATACTCTAAAAGGAATAGAAAAAAATATCCAAGAAAATGCTTTTGAACGAAAGGAAAAGAAACCAGGATTAAATTTAACCCTGTTGCCTTTGAACAACTGGGCCCTGGTGTACAAGTAACATGGGTTTTTTCAACAGAACTGAGAAGTGCTGTTACTTTTTTTGGCAGCTCAAGCCCAAGGCAGTGGCATTTTAATAATAACAATAGTAATAATACTTTAATTATTATTGTCTCTCCTTATCGGGCTTTTCAGGGATAATGAAACAAATAATATGGAAAATAACATGGTTAAGAATCCCTTCTGGTAGGAGGTGAACTAGCCTGTGAACAGGCTCTCTGTTTGGGGAAAAAATAGCGAGGAAAGGGGGCAGGGAGAGAGCCTGCACACAAACATTTGAGGCTGCTATTCCGCCCTCTTGTAATCATCCTGCTGATCATCTATCAGTAAGATCGTTATCTGTCAATCAGTTTCATGTGTGGGAAAATTAGTGGGAAATGAGTGGTGTTTTGCTCCATCTGAAAACAGCGTGAAATGGAACACAAGCTTCATTGTCGATTTTGCAAAAAGTCGATCTCCAGTAAGAGAATTAATAGGGTGCTGGTCTTTGGCGTTTCAAGGAATAAGACCTTGCTGGTTGACAGTGGTCAAGACAGGTTGTATAAGCGCAAGCATTTGAATCCTTAAGATTTCCACTTAAGCAAGGAGAAACCTTGTCCGATTTAAGCTGCTTAACTTGTGCGTGACAGGCCGTTTGTCTTGCTTGTTCAGTTTCTAATTTTACAAGCCCCTGCGATCAGCGAACTTGAAATGCGAAAGGTACAGATACTATCGTGACTTTTCCAGAACGTGAAGTTCCAAAGACAAGTAGAAAGAGATCAAGAGCACTTCAATCGCCAACAGGAATTACACCTTGGGGTATTTATAGGTAGGCCTACATGACTTTTACCTCATGCCAAAATGCTGCTTGTTCCCATAAGTTGTTTCCTCTGCTGGGTAGATCATGCTCTGGAAGGTTCTACATTTTCACTAAGCAAATGTGATTTTAGCCGCTTGTTTCACACTGAGAGGTCATGGCACACATGTCGATATACTGAGGTTTTTGTTTCTGGTCTGCAGGATTTGCCCTCTGATGCAATGGCATTTTCTTTGACCTCTTTGTAAAGCTTTTTGTTGCAGCTGAACAAGGGTCTTACTTTTCTCCAAAGTGCCCTCTGGGTCTGAATAACTAAGCGATTTTCTTTAGTCCGTGAATGTAATGTTTTTCTGCAATGTTGTATCATTCTGGGCCCAGCTCATTAGTTTTCTTTGCAGAATGGTTAAAAATTATCATGGACAGTGATTTACAGATCCAAAATTATAAGATTGAAGTGCAGCTTAAACCGAAGCTGCATCAACGATGGAGGATTGCATTGTGACTTGGTAAACTCCAGCTTTGAGTTTTTCTAAAGAAAGTGTGAGTCTTTTACCTGAAGAGTGAAGTTCATGCCTTGGTAATAAATAAGCTTAACAGTCTTTAAACTGTTTTGTTATTGCCACTTTGTGATCAAATTGCATGCTTTGTGCCGACTGTAAGGCTGACGTCAATCAGACCTGTCAACAGTCATTGTTGTCGCCAATAGGAGCTTGCAACAGGATCTGATCACAACGGGTGCTGTGGAACGGCACCCCCAAATGTTTGTCTACAGGCATTTTCCCTCTCCCCAGTTCCCCATTCGACCAAGGGCCTGTTCACAGGCTAGAGGTGAACCAGGTGGCTATTTTACAATCGTGGCTGAGGATTTGAACTCAGGACTACCAAGAAGAAATCCAGCTGGTGGTCAGGGTGGTTGGTAAACCATTTGCAAATCTCCTGGGTAGGACCTTGGGGAGTTTGCCTAGAATCACAAACACCCCCTACTCTTATGAATTATTACTGCTGACCAACATGTTGGTAGACTATTTGTAAATCCCCTGGGTGAGTATGCCTACAATCACAAATACCTTCTAATGTTATGCACACCGTTCAATTTGACCTGTTTGACCTGTAGCCATCCCTCCCTTACACTCCCCCATCCTCCCCTCCTGCAAGCAACTCCCGGGTCAAGTGCAGCCTTTGGGGCAAGAGAGTGGCGAATTGTTTGGGGCAGTCCTGTCCTGGGAGCAGGGGGTGGGGCAATCAACTTCTCTTAGATTTTGTGAAGTATGTGTCATTTTGTGTGCGGTTTGCACAATGGCTGCAGACCTCAAGACTACATATTTTCAGGGGCAAATGCAGGAATTTGTCGGAGAGTGTTTGGAGAGGGATAACCTACATGTATCAAAATTGAAGTTTGTATTTAAAGGTAGGTTTTAAATTTTCAAACGAATGTTTGTATGATGCGTACTCAAATGAATTTTTTTGCCAAAGAATCAAAGAAATATTTATTTAGCCTAGTTAAAAATAACACAAGTTACTTAAATAGACTGTAAACTGTATATGAAAATGGAAACAAGGCTTTTAATATATATCTGTCTGGATTTGCAAAAAGGTACCTCCAGGATTTTTTAGCGACAGTTTCATTTTTTTTTCTTATTATGTTTTCAGTAAAAAAAAACCTTACAAGCTGCAGTAGACCAAAAAACATGTTAATACTGCTGTTTACATCTTAACTACATTATTTTTAACTGTGTTATTCTTCTCTCAATTAACTCTAGAAAACATTTATAAAAGTTCTAAAAATGCCAGGTTTTGCCATTGTATGGAAATCAATATTCCTCTCAAAAGATGTACTCCAAAAATTGTATATGAGGTTGATCAGGAGCCCAGCAGTAGGGAATTGACTCTTTTTGCATGTCCGGGGATGGGGAATAGACCATAAAGAGAGAAAAAAAATTGCAAATCCCAAGGGGTGTGGCCAGGGGAGGGGGCATGGTAACAGGTCAAATTGAACCATGCATTATGAATAATTATTGCTGACCAACCTGTTGGTAAACCATTTGCAAATCCCCTGGCAGGACCTTGGGTTTTTGCCTTAAAACACAAATGCACTCTAATTCCAAGGCTCTGGGCAAGGTTTTACAACAAAATATAATGCCCCAGCATGCCTGTTGGTTGTCCAGGGGTGTACCCCCAGGGATGGTCATTGATATACCCACATAACTTAGTCCAGACAAATCATTGTTTGTAGATCAGTGTTTTTTAATCTGGATTGAAATTTTATACAAGAATTTACTTTAAAAAACTGACTTGATGATGAAGTCAATTTTCTATCGTAAACAGCTTCCGAAGCTGACTTTTTCCATATTGTACCATTGATCAGGGTCAGTCAAGGGATTGCAAATTATGTGTTGTTTCTTAAGCTGACTTGAAAGAGGTTGTTGTCAATAAAACGAGTAAGAGACTGTATGACTTTGTTGAAGGTGTTAAGCTGTAGTCAGTTGGCACTTCATCTTTGCTTTATTTCAGTGAAGTGTAAAAGGCATACAGGAAAAAGGTTAAAAGACTTCACTGTATGGTTGAGTTATCATGAATGTGAAAGTTGTAGTTTGATCATCAGATTTCTGTTCACTTGTAAAGCGAAAGTCTGACTGAGAGAACACTCCTACTCATGTTCAACATTTTAGATATTTCTTGCTGACATCTGTAATACTTTTTTATACCTTATTCTTCTTATATCAGCTATCAGCTTGTCTACATTGCACAATAGTGAGGATGAGCAGTGACTTAAAAGGCCAAAATATTCCAATGCAGTTAATTTTAATTTGGTCCATAACAAGTACATACGTACACAAATAAACTTTTCAGGACTATGCATAACTAAATTTCTTTATTGATAATATTACATGTATGTACATTGACCATAAGACTGCTAAAGCCTTGGGAAAGCATAATGATAACAAAATGTAAACATTGGTTTTAGTTATTTTCCTTTTCATGTAATTATGGCCGTAACAAATTCCTGTCAGATCATGGAAAGCATTTCTCTGAGTATATGTTAGCAAATAAATGTCTATCATTTTGCTCTTGGTATATATAGTAATACATGTACGTCACGGTGGCCATGTTTGTTGACAAGAACATAAGCGTTGTCTTCTTCTCTTTTCCTCTTTTTTCTGGAAAAAATTTGTATTGTTTTGTCAATTAACATGACCGCCATGTCCGGTGGTTTCAGACCAAGAATACTTGACCATCTTAGCATCACTTTAAACCAAACCCGTGGTTGTCAAGTTAAAATAATATAATACGCATTTCTGAAAAACATCTCTAAATCTAAATATTGCATCACATAAATTTGCTAAGGATGCACTAATAATATAATATTTTTAACAGTGTGGGGGCAACACTAAGGGCCAAGAGCCAGGGATTTCCTCCTGTTACTATAAGCATACCTCTCAGCTACTTTCATGGCAAACAGGAAAATAACCAAAAGAAATCCCTAACTGTTTAATATTATGGAACATAATTGCCTACTGATTGCATATTATACCTGGCAACTTGAAATCTAAGCAGCAACCCTGTTTACATACCGTACATGACCTAATAAATGCCTGGGGTGTCTATTTAATTTTAGGGGTCCAAGTGGGGGTGTTTAATAGATAGGAGGTGTTCTCGTAACTGTAAAAAAACTAATGTGCTTTTGGCAAAAATATCAAAAGAGTTTAAAAATAGCAGAATATCCAGTCTATCAACTAATACGTCAAGACCTTCTAGAAGTCCATATCGCTCTTTCAAATCCCAACAATTTGATGTCAGAATCCTTGCTCAGGGTTATTGTGTTGCCATTGTTAGTCTATCCTTACTTTAAACTTGACACTGAGCAAGATCAATATAATATATTATTACATTCTAAGAAAAATCTGGGAAAAACTGTTTGATATTCAATATTTATAAACTTCCTTTATATATATTGTTACTTTAATTTCCTTTTGATAATAATTGTATCCGTCGCTGTATTTTTTGTGTTGTGTTTGGAAAATTGTAATTGAGGAGGCCTAATTAACATCAGCTATGTAGTTTCCTTTAGGTCTCCCTGCCATTGCTTTCTACTTTTTTTGCATCTTTTTTGTAATTGTAATCATATACTTTATCTGTGTGGCAAATAAAACACAAAAATACAAATCAAGCAAGAAACTGAATGAATTGAATGATTTTGCTCCTTTTTTGTAATTTCCAGCATTTTGGAGTAATTCTCAAAAGGGGTCATCTATTAGACAGGGGGCGTTTATTAGAGGGGTGTCTAATACCATGTTAAAAACGTAGAGGGGGTGTTATTAGGTCATTTACGTTAACCACGTGTTTATAAATATCTTGTCAAAAAGGAAGCTCTCTGCATTATCAAAACATTCCTTTTTAAATTTACATTAATTACATAAATGTTTTCCAGTTAAATAAGACACTTACTGTTTAGCATATATATTTTTAAACTTCTTGTTTTTACACTTTTACTTTACGTTTTGCATGTTTATGCATGCATGGACATGTGCAAATATCTTAATCAGCCAATGGTGCAAGCAGCATTCATTTTTACTGAAAATACAATTGTTTTGTGATGTGCTTAAAATTTGTAACCCTACTGTAGAAACAAACAAGTCCATTTCCTAATGTATCAAGTTGTTACAAATAAAAAATGTAATCCGTTTGGTGGATTACACTAAGTCAGCTGCATGCAAAAACTAGGGTAATTCAGAAAGCATGCACTTTTGAAACATTTTCCAAAATGTTTCAAACATTATAGGATAACAGAGTTTTTCAATAAATCATGTTATTTTTTGTCACTTTTTCATTTTAATGGTTTTTGCCAGGAAATATGTCTCAAGATTGCCAGAACAAAAAGACATGGACAAAAAGTAAAAATAATAATAGGCAATTTTGAAAAAGCATGCAGAGATATTGTGTAAAGAGAAAGTGTAAAAAACATATTTCAAAAGGAGAAATTGATTTAGAAGATTTAGAAAATACTGTAGTAACAAAAATGGATGGACTAAACTCAGAGCTCAGTATTACCCAGCTGTTGAGAGAATGTTGAGACCATTAATTTTGATCTGTACACTGTACTTGATAATGCAAGCAAACTATTAAAGGGGCAATAAAAAAGTTTGAAAACAATTGTCAGTGTGCAAAGAAAGTAGTGTCTGGTAGCCGGGGGCTAATGAATTTTGCTATTGGGCTAGTGAATTCTGTTCTTAACTTGCCCAACAGAGTTCTTTGGGGAATTCAAATTACAGAAGAACTGTCAGTAATCAATCCTGGTCATCGAAAATTTATTTTCAGGCTACTTGAAATGAATTTTGGGTTAGTACATGCTTAAGTGCAGCTTCCTTGAATGGCAAGCTGTAAAACTGACTTTCTTTGCACCCTGCCTGAATTGTGTGCAGCCCCTTTCCCTCCAATTTGCTGCAAATGGATTGTATCAAGAAATTTGTTACAAATTCTCCAAGCTCTTAATGTATTTCCTGAAACCCTGACTTTTGTTAAATTACATACTTATGACTGTATTCAGTAGCTGTATTGAATAACCAATGTTATCTACTGACAGGATTTCAAGCATCACTCTTCCTGTGGTTTTTGCAGAAGTCATTTATTCTCTTGCAAGCCATCTCTGTCATAGCTTCAGGTACTGTGAGGACAATGCGGAAGAAGTTGGGATACTGAAAGCACTAAAACAGACACAGCATCAGAGCTTGTATTAGTGGATCAACTTATCACACAAATGTGAAACTTTGGGCTGAGTGAGTACAACTTATTTTGATTAAATATATTTTTAATATCAAGCAGAGAAAAGGAATATTACAGTGGAACCTCCCTTAAAGTGAACATTTAGAGTTCGCTCACCAGGAAGTGATCTTTTAAGAGGATCAACCTACAGGAGTCTTTAGAGAAGAGGTTCCCAGTGGCAGATCCATAGGAGGGGCCGGGGGGCCTCCACCCCCTTATTTCTGCCACTGGTTCCGACATCTTTTTGGCAAAGAATATAAGATAATACACATGATACAGCATGCAAAGCAAGTAGTCCAGGGCTAGTGGATTTTGCTATCGGGCAAGTAAATTCTGTTCTCAACTTGCCTGACAGGCAAGTGAAGTATTTTGAGGAATTCAACTTACAGAACAACTGTGAAATCATTTCTGCTCATCAAAAATTTGGGGGGGCTAGCTGAAATGACGTTTGGGCTAGTAAATGCTAGCTTCAGCTTGGCCGAATGGCAAGCAGTAAAAAATGACTTTCTTTGCACCCTGTGATATGACTTGCTTTAATTTGTTTCATGTTGTCACTTATAAAAGTTCTTTGCATACTCTTACTAGCATAGCTAGTATATACTTGCAAGTTAGGTTTCATTACCACTCAAGGCTTTTACTGGGAAAATTTTGGAGTTTTGGATAGGTGTGGCTACCTACGAGAAGTGGTCGCACATGGAGTTTCAACTGTATGTTTCTTGCTACATTCAGATGCTCATGTATTTTGGATGAACTTCATTTTTTTAAAATTTGTATTGTTTTATGTCTTGTTCTGTGATAAGTGATTTTGTGATAAACTGTTAGCTTCTGCTGCTTTCTTGGAAGATTGACATCCTAGGGTTGTTTTAGACTGTTGTAAGCAACAAATGTGACTGCCCCCTTGACTAGCTTAAAGTTTTAGTTTTTTTTTTATTCCACTGACGAAAAGGGATTTTTTTGGCTATTTATTGACATTAATTTGGATTGTTGTTGACATGGACTGTTTATTTTTAAGTAATTTGCGTAACTGATCTACGATACAAGACACAATGTCTGTTTTACACAATGCAGTGCTTATTAATGCAACCTGACATGAGTTTTAATTAGGCCCTTAAATCATACCTTACAAATTTTGTAAGTAAATGTAAAAAAGACATAAATTATCATTAAATTACCTTTCCAGGAAGGCAAAATACAGACTGTTCTGATATTAGCTTTTCTGTGAAATCAAGGTCATCCAAAATGCCATCCAACTTGGGGATATCAATACCAACCTGAAACATGGAGTTTGATATTGAAAGCTAAAAATTTATTCCTCACAACTGTAGGTTTAATTAATGAGAAATCGCAATGTTACAAAGGGGGCGTGTTGTGTAAGTTGTAAGCACTGGGTTCCATCTTAAAAGTATTGTACAGTGTTACACTTCGGATGAAAAATATTCAAATGAAACACCCTAATCCTTCCCAATTATTTGTAACTCACCATCATGTACATTGCTCCACAAGGCATTATGGGCTTGAGTTCGGGAATTCTAAGGAGCGCCTCATAACATATTTCAGCATTTTTCTGTAAGAAATTGTAACAAATATTAGTAAAACAAATCTAAAGTTTAGCAGTTTACTCATGCTGGCTGCATATGAAGCTATATATCAAATTAGTAGTGACATAGTGATAAGTTAGTACTGTATCAGCTGTCGTGTCTAATGTCTTTTGCTCCACACATGAGGAGTTGTGTAAGTTGAGCTTTTTTTTACGTTTCTTAAAATTTACATGCTTTTTAATGTGATAGCTAATGCTGCCTGATGGTGTGTACAAAACTTTGGTTATTCTTTAAATCAACTTACTTATTAAAAGTCAATTGACCATCATAAAAAGATTGAAAAAACTATTTGCACATGCTAGCCCTTGGGTTTCCTCTTACACTTAAAATGTTGGCTTTTCAATCTCAACTTGGTTCANCTTGACTAGCTTAAAGTTTTAGTTTTTTTTTTATTCCACTGACGAAAAGGGATTTTTTTGGCTATTTATTGACATTAATTTGGATTGTTGTTGACATGGACTGTTTATTTTTAAGTAATTTGCGTAACTGATCTACGATACAAGACACAATGTCTGTTTTACACAATGCAGTGCTTATTAATGCAACCTGACATGAGTTTTAATTAGGCCCTTAAATCATACCTTACAAATTTTGTAAGTAAATGTAAAAAAGACATAAATTATCATTAAATTACCTTTCCAGGAAGGCAAAATACAGACTGTTCTGATATTAGCTTTTCTGTGAAATCAAGGTCATCCAAAATGCCATCCAACTTGGGGATATCAATACCAACCTGAAACATGGAGTTTGATATTGAAAGCTAAAAATTTATTCCTCACAACTGTAGGTTTAATTAATGAGAAATCGCAATGTTACAAAGGGGGCGTGTTGTGTAAGTTGTAAGCACTGGGTTCCATCTTAAAAGTATTGTACAGTGTTACACTTCGGATGAAAAATATTCAAATGAAACACCCTAATCCTTCCCAATTATTTGTAACTCACCATCATGTACATTGCTCCACAAGGCATTATGGGCTTGAGTTCGGGAATTCTAAGGAGCGCCTCATAACATATTTCAGCATTTTTCTGTAAGAAATTGTAACAAATATTAGTAAAACAAATCTAAAGTTTAGCAGTTTACTCATGCTGGCTGCATATGAAGCTATATATCAAATTAGTAGTGACATAGTGATAAGTTAGTACTGTATCAGCTGTCGTGTCTAATGTCTTTTGCTCCACACATGAGGAGTTGTGTAAGTTGAGCTTTTTTTTACGTTTCTTAAAATTTACATGCTTTTTAATGTGATAGCTAATGCTGCCTGATGGTGTGTACAAAACTTTGGTTATTCTTTAAATCAACTTACTTATTAAAAGTCAATTGACCATCATAAAAAGATTGAAAAAACTATTTGCACATGCTAGCCCTTGGGTTTCCTCTTACACTTAAAATGTTGGCTTTTCAATCTCAACTTGGTTCATAGAGAAAATTTTGTGCCTTAATACTTCCTCAACACCAATATTGACTTGGGGAAACCTATACCCCTTTAATTTGATGCTTGTGTTTTAGTTTTAGAAGCTTGAGGATTGAACAGGGCTACTTAGGGCTTGACTTCTCTCTTTACCCTTGAAGTACATGTATGAACACAAAGATTTTTTGTATTTTCTTTTGTCTGATCCCCTGGAAAAGCAGTTGGGAGAAGTTAGCAAATGATCAGGAGAATTCATCTTGTCTGATAACTCTGCATGCTCTCTATATTCTCATGTGCTCTCTGATAAACATTCTGGTTAATAATAGGTGACTTTATTTTAATGTTTGGCAGGGACTAAGCCCAGGAAGCATACGTAATGGCTTATATAGAGAGACTCTGCCCAAAATTAGTACCCTCTTCAGGGGTATATGAAAGAGTAGGGATTTCACTAGTTGAAGCCTAATAATTATTATAAAAGGGTAGGGAAATCTCATTCTGGTCTGTAAAATACCTAAAAAGGCTACAAAAGGATCTTGTGGCTGTTAAAAAGTCAAGAAAATTTTCTGGTTTTGTGATTTATTTCATATTTAAAAGACCTGTGTATTTACAGCAGTTAAAAGAGATGCAAAGTTCTAGACTAGGTACGTGAAAGGGGTAATATTTGTCAATGGAAGCTAGGTAGACGAAAGGGGTGCTTTTTCCGTCAAAGACGATACATAAAATGTTAAGGGGTTCATTGGACCTCGCGACCCCAAGGAGGTACTCCGGATTTCAAGTGACAGGGATGGTCGAAGGATTTTTTTTGGGTTTCAAATGTTCGATTTTGGGATTCTTTTTGGGTAGCTTTATTTAAGTACAGATCTTATTTGGGTATTCAAAACTAATTTTTTCCATTTTTCATGTTATATCATTCAATGCTTTTTGGCAATTTTTACGACTTGGAAATTAAGCATGGGTAATAATGTTTTGGTCTAGGGATTTTTTGAGGTCTTGGTTGAAGCCCAATGGATTTTTTGGGGGTTTTAATTTTTTCCCCTTTTGATCATCCCTGGCCTGTCACTTGAAATTCAGAGTACCCCCCTGGGCTCTGGGTAGAGCCTCCCCGACTTACACTGGGTTAAAATGTGTACTTTAGTACTAACCTGAATGACTTGCATGGTATTTTCAAAGAAGCTTGATGGTGTGTTTGCTAAAATCGCTGGCAGAGCACCTTGGACAAGAGTATTAGGACCCAATATTTGCTGTGATAGGGCTATTAACCCTGGCTTCACCTATTACAAACAGTTATAGAGATTTCAAAATGAGACAGATCGCTATTCTCTCTCTCAGCACTTTTCAAAAAAATAGACAGCAAGATTGAGAGGGATGTTTATACAGATCTGTGGAACTGTGTGTGCCATATTTGATGAGTGTCGACAATTTTAACTTTTTTAACCATACCTCACTTTCAAATGCTTGATTTTTGTCGTAGATGAGAACCCAACCAAGTCTCCAGCCAGGAACAAGGTATCTAAAACAGTAAGTGTCAACCAATTATTTCAAACTTGTAAAAAACAAATTTTCAAGTTCTTTACTTTTTGACTGTGGCAGGATATACTGTAAGCTCAGTCAGTATAGTGTAGATCGCTGGAGAGCAGCTGCAGGAGGTCACCGGTTCTGTTCCATGGACCAGGTAGGGGCACAAAACTCAGGGTCTGATAATAATAATATTGGAGAAGAATGTAGTGCCTTTGCAGTAGAAAATAATTAGCTACTTCGCCTGGCTTCGACAAAATTATGACCACTTAATGTAGTGGTCCCGTCTTCAAGTAGGAGATATAAAAACAGTATCCCCAGTACACTTTCATCTAAATGAAGTGCATTTTCTTTTTCCTTTTTATCTCCAATTCTGGATTTTCATGGTGGAAGATGTCAGGTTTGGTTACCTTTTGGAAATTCCTCCACAAGTTAGAATGGGAACATTCTCTGACAACTGTGCAAGAGGATAGAACTTGTGTCCAGGAAATACCTTTAAAAAAGACATATGATTTGGTTTTACACTGGTGCAAAATTTCAAAATTATTTTTACAACTGGCTAACAGGGATATACTAGCTTGCATTTGAGTCTGAGGGGTTTATAAAAATACCCAATTACTGGACCTTCAAAGTGGCCGTTTCCTTAATTATAATTGTGTGGTCTGAATTTGAAAGCTTTAACTGTTTGTATCTGCATGCATAAAATAACATTGTACCTACAGTACTTACAGCATACTCATAAACCTCATCACTAATAATAGGAAGCATGTATCGCTCAGCCACTAGGAAACAACAGACACACTGATTAGGATCAAGACTCAGCAGTATAAATAGCATGAAGTCATCTGAGTTGAGTTTGGTTGAACATTTTTCCACAAAGCCAGGTTAATTCATATCAGTCAACCAACTACTCTTTTAGTCACAAACTAATGGACAACTAGGCCATGAGCCCTTTGCAGCTATAAGGAGTCACATGGTACAAAAACACCTTGCTGGAGAGCAAATGACACAGTGGAACCTAATTACTTTATCTTAATAACTTGGCGTCTATTATCAAGAGAGCAGATTAATTTTCACTTCCAGTTTAATTTACCATCACAGTGCATAGTACAGTATCAGCTCGATCAATACAGCAACATTGATTTACTCCTGACTTGCGTACCGCAAAGCAGGCATATTTTGCAGTGCAAACAACAACTTACTGTTAATGTTCTCCCTTGACAGAGAGTTGGGACAAGGAAAAAAAATGATTCCAAGGGAGAGGTTGTCAGTTTTTCAATTGCTTATGAGATGGCAGCTGCGATCAATGTACCTCTGAGTTTTTGTAAAAACAAATGCCTGCTCTTGCGCTGCAGGCTAGATTTAATCAAGTGGTCATGGGTTTTACTCGAACTATCTGCATACCTTAGACATCATAATTTTTTATTTCAATTTCCTTGTGTTGGCCCAATCAGCACTGCTGCTAACACNACTCCTGACTTGCGTACCGCAAAGCAGGCATATTTTGCAGTGCAAACAACAACTTACTGTTAATGTTCTCCCTTGACAGAGAGTTGGGACAAGGAAAAAAAATGATTCCAAGGGAGAGGTTGTCAGTTTTTCAATTGCTTATGAGATGGCAGCTGCGATCAATGTACCTCTGAGTTTTTGTAAAAACAAATGCCTGCTCTTGCGCTGCAGGCTAGATTTAATCAAGTGGTCATGGGTTTTACTCGAACTATCTGCATACCTTAGACATCATAATTTTTTATTTCAATTTCCTTGTGTTGGCCCAATCAGCGCTGCTGCTAACACTCCAAAGGCATTTTCATATAACTATTAATGACAGTTAAATCTATTTATTTTGTGGTTAATGCTACGTGCAAACAAACACAAGATTGTTGGCCAACAACTGCCAACGTTGTTGGTTGTTACGTGTTTTGTCTGTTTGCACACCCTGTTGCATGTTGTTTGCAGTGTGTTGTTGGGAGCTGTTGCACTAAGTTTGAAACCGGTGAAACTTTTAGCTACGTGCAAATGGACGGAACAACTCCCAACAATGCTGGGAGTTGCTGGCCAACAATGTTGTGTCTGTTTGCACAGGGCTTAACACTTTAATGCAGAAGCCAAGCCACTTGTTTATTCTCATGCAGTTTAATACATGCTTTTTATATGTACCTTCCAGGATAGCCTCTAAGTGTTCCTTAGAGTACACTGAGCCACAAGGGTTAGAAGGATTGTTCACAACGATTGCTTTGGTTCGATCATCAATCAGGGATTCAAGGTGATCAAGGTCAACCTCCCAAGACCTGTCAGGCTAAAACACATGTGCCATTATTGTTAGTAAGTCTTCATCATATAATTTGCCAAAACGTTCTTCTAACAAAACCTGTTGGGCTATTAGTATTCATTTTCCTTTCATAGGTGTCTAATATGAATAATTCTGCAGCAACCCAGAAATAGAATGAACTATCCCATTCCCCAGGTTTGCTATAGGTTTCCTTGCCATTACCATTTTGAAGATTTGTAAATAGAATAGTGTGTATAAATCTCCTTTAATGTATATATAAATGTATATTGTAAAATGTCTTTTAATGGTTATTGGCAAAATGAATATATGAATCCAATGGGACTAAACTAACAATTTTTTTATAAACTTTTTATGTTTTGTTTTTCATAACAATGGTTATCTTTTTATCTTGTAATCATAAATTATTATCCAGAACCCCTAGTGCTGAAAGGGCCGGTACCCTTATTCTTGAGCTGTAGAGATGACTGGACTTAATGAGTCTGAGCATACTGTTACATTTTAGAATCACATTCTATTAGAAGTGACTAGCAAATTTTTCCCACTGCTAATTTTCCAGGGTTCTCATTAAGTTTTGAAGGTAAAAGTAGGTGGATTGGCGGTTAAGTGCTGTAGCTGTAGTTGTAGTGCTCAGACCTCAAAGTAGCTGGTTTTTTAGGTGGTTACTAGCCAGCACTTAATGATTTTCTACAGTAAATTGGACTTTGCCAGTCACCTGTCTTCATAACCATAATTATGTCTACAGATGCCCTGACTAAGGTTAGAAGAGAGCCTGACAACATCATTTCTTACCATTAAGTTATAGTGTCTAACTTCATGACCTCTTGATATGCTCAGTGTCTGGTAGATAGAGAAGCCTGGTTTGGGCAGGAGAACGTTGTCACCTGGATTGAGCAGAACATCAAGAGCAAGCTCCAAAGCTCCTGAACAACCGCATGCTAAAACTACATCCTGGTAAAGAAAAAAACATTCAGTTTACACTAATGTAAAGATTTCATGCAGATTGAGACTTTCAAAGCAGGAGGGTATTGAGTTCCAAAGCAAAATGAACACTTAATGACTCGGCAATATGGTATTTAGATTCTGTAGAACTGTGTTTAAAATGCCAAATCAGCTAATTTTTAAACTGAAGAGCTGAAACTGCAGACATGGGACAGTTGTTTTGAAATGAAATGCGCCTAAAATGGCTAAATTATTACAGCTCATAACCCGCAATATGAAAGTAATATTGATGAGTGACTTGGCATGTAAAGCAACTTTATTTTTAATATTTATTATTTCTTTCAATACCATTTTCTAAAATGTATCAATTTAAAATCAAATAGTGACTGCACCAGTTCTTGTAAAAAGCAATCTCAAATTTCACCTCTTTGAAAGATGCCAGTTTTGGCCCCCCATTTCATCCATGACATGGTGCAAGCAGCATTCATTTTTACTGAAAATACAATTGTTTTGTGATGTGCTTAAAATTTGTAACCCTACTGTAGAAACAAACAAGTCCATTTCCTAATGTATCAAGTTGTTACAAATAAAAAATGTAATCCGTTTGGTGGATTACACTAAGTCAGCTGCATGCAAAAACTAGGGTAATTCAGAAAGCATGCACTTTTGAAACATTTTCCAAAATGTTTCAAACATTATAGGATAACAGAGTTTTTCAATAAATCATGTTATTTTTTGTCACTTTTTCATTTTAATGGTTTTTGCCAGGAAATATGTCTCAAGATTGCCAGAACAAAAAGACATGGACAAAAAGTAAAAATAATAATAGGCAATTTTGAAAAAGCATGCAGAGATATTGTGTAAAGAGAAAGTGTAAAAAACATATTTCAAAAGGAGAAATTGATTTAGAAGATTTAGAAAATACTGTAGTAACAAAAATGGATGGACTAAACTCAGAGCTCAGTATTACCCAGCTGTTGAGAGAATGTTGAGACCATTAATTTTGATCTGTACACTGTACTTGATAATGCAAGCAAACTATTAAAGGGGCAATAAAAAAGTTTGAAAACAATTGTCAGTGTGCAAAGAAAGTAGTGTCTGGTAGCCGGGGGCTAATGAATTTTGCTATTGGGCTAGTGAATTCTGTTCTTAACTTGCCCAACAGAGTTCTTTGGGGAATTCAAATTACAGAAGAACTGTCAGTAATCAATCCTGGTCATCGAAAATTTATTTTCAGGCTACTTGAAATGAATTTTGGGTTAGTACATGCTTAAGTGCAGCTTCCTTGAATGGCAAGCTGTAAAACTGACTTTCTTTGCACCCTGCCTGAATTGTGTGCAGCCCCTTTCCCTCCAATTTGCTGCAAATGGATTGTATCAAGAAATTTGTTACAAATTCTCCAAGCTCTTAATGTATTTCCTGAAACCCTGACTTTTGTTAAATTACATACTTATGACTGTATTCAGTAGCTGTATTGAATAACCAATGTTATC
>CALNXI010004740.1:0-22181 GCA_942486025.1 Porites evermanni | reverse complement strand
GCGTTTATGAAACCTAAATAAGGAAAAACTGGTAATTGGTATAAACTTTTCGTTTTCCTTAAAAAAGGGAGGTGAAAAAATGGGAGGCTAATAAATTAAAACTATAAAATAAAATGTAAAAATTAAAAAAATTGTTTTTTTTATCATTTTGGCTTTTAAAAAAAAAAAAAAAAAACAATAACCAAGCAAATAGTACGATTGAATACTTATTGTGACAACCATCACCCGGCTGCCAACGGTACAAGGTTCTATCTACACTGTTTCCATTTCTAGTGGAAATAAACAACTTTTTCGTTCCGAGAATTTACATTCGAACAAAATCAACACGAACAACAAATAAACAAATACTTCAAATGAAACGTTCGAAACAAGGTAAAATCTCCCAACTGGCAGCAAACAAACCAGGTAGAGTTTTAAGAGCGTGCCCAAGAAGTTAAACTCGTGGCCAATAATCAGCTAGACTCCAACTTGTGGTCAGGGCATGGCTTGAACACAAACCTCTGGATTGCAAGTCGACATCCAGCGCCAGGCTGGTTTTACTGCAGTCTTGTTCCCAGGGTCTCTTAGAACGGGACCAAGAGATCCTGGACACGAGCCCTGGCTCCAGCATCACCACCACAAACAAAACAAAAAAAAGCAAAATAACTTGCCTCTGTTTAAACAGTGGTGTTAGACCAAATGATGAAGACTCCAGGGTTCTTAATGAAGTTAAAACTGCGACAACCAGTTTATCAAACTACAAAAACAAAAGCCACAAACAAAAGACATTTTTGTTAGGAGAAACGACTTGAGGGAATAACTGCTACAAAATCACTCTTGTCATAAATGCAACATTAACGGCGATACGTTCATATGTTTTACATACCTGACGTAATTTAACATAAGTTGTGATAAGAGAAGAAATCAACGAATGTTGAGCACCATATTCTTCCGGCTTCCACAGCATCTTCCAAATAATTTCCAAGCGTGGCTCGAGCAAGGAGTGATTGAGTTTCAAGAAGACATCAAGGCACCGAAAAACTGCATCGCTTGAATAACAATAACAAAAATAAAGAACTCAGGATGGCAGATACCCGTTTAGGCTAAATACGGGGTTTCTTGTTGTTACGGAAACTATTGTAAGTGTATTGTTCAGTATCTATTCGATCTTTTGTATTACGTCACCAAGAAACCCCAGAGGCAAAGCCCCCGTCTGGGTAACAAAAATAGCGGGAAAATCTCCAAAATGACGTCTTGTGCGAAGATATAAAATATTTACCAAAGTTCGGCTTCGTGAATTAAAACTTTTACCAACTTCTCAAGCCAAAGGAACTGTACAGAGCCATTTGAATTGTCATTTGCTACCTAAAAAATAATAATGATCATCAAACAGTGTAAACGATATACAGAGAACATTGACTAGGTTTCAAGGAGCAACGTATATTTTGTAATTACGGGCGCATTTGAATATAATCTGTCTAGATGACGCAGGAAAATAATAAACACTTAGTGACTGGTACAGAGGGAAACAGTTAATTTTGATTCCCGTGGCAGAGCCGCGGGAAACATTGAGATTCGAGGGAGACAAACTTAACTGTTTCCCGAGGGACCAGTCTTAAACTGATTTGTTATACAGAGCTGTAGCTGGAAATTTATTGAACCTCGCTGTAACGGCGGTCGTGACGTCATAGATTTTTGTAATGATACCCGCTCAGAGATTTTGGCGGGAAACAGTTTCATTGTTAGATGCCATGTGACCTCGAAGTAACCAATTAGAGCGCGCGCTGTTGGGAAAAAAATTCCAGCTATTATTACAACATTGTTTAGCTTAGTTATGTTGTTCTGGTAAGTGCAAAACAAGAGAGTGCTCAGTCAAAACTTTTGATTTCTAACCTTCTTTCCGGGCTGACAATTCCGTAGTGGGGGATTTTACAGTGATTTATTTGACTCTTACATGCATTACATTATCAAAGTGTAAAGTATTACTCACCTGATAAACGTCCTGCCAAAGTATGCATTCCAGCATCTGATGGAGTAAGGTGCAAACAGATGACTGACACCTGCCATTTAACACACCCATAATCTCACACATTTCAGTGAAAAAGTCAAACTCTGTCGAAGATGTCGATTTATTCATTTTTCTGTTGAGGAAATAAAACAATTTTCAAACTACAATCTAACCCTGTTTTTTTTTTTCAAATCGGCTCATGGGAAAAAAGAAACATTTTCAATTATTAGCAGGTTCAACAAAATTAATCGGGCTAAAATGACTAAGGATGGAAATCAGTTTGGGTTATTTGGAGGTTATCCTGGTTGGGTATCAAGGTGTTTTTTTTGTCGCCTGGGCTAAGGTGCATCGAGGTCGGCTGCCAACCGGCACATCTTCGGGTCCGAAGGCCAATTACTAGCGGCTCGAGAAATCGAGGGTTACCGTTCGAGAAATTGGGCATGATTTCCCCTATTTGGTTTAGTACATGAACTTCTTCAATTATCATTTATAGCTCTGTTGACTCGTATCCGCCGATATTTGTGGAAACGGATATTTTTTTTCACCATTTTCAAAAAAATACGCGTCCACATGTAGCGTATTTGAATAGTTTTCGCATGTCCACATGAAAAAGCTAAAACTATGGAAATGTCATAGCATCCCTTAAAGAGCATCTGTGATGATAGTACATGTATTTTCGCTTTCGAAAACCTCTGTTTTCGTCCGTCCACACGTAAATGAGAAGCCGGCGTTTTCAAAAATCTCCACTCTAGAAACCGCTTTTGATAACATAGTTTTTAATGCCCAAAAAGGCCGTTTACCTGTTCGTGTAGACGAGAGGTTAAAACGGACAAAGAAAGTCTCCGTTTTCAAAAATATCTGGATATGTGTGAACAGGGCATAAACCAACTAAGCAAAAATAAAGAACATTACTAACCTACTGGAGGTAATAAATTCTTTCAACAGGAAAGGGAGTAGTTCCAATAATGCTTTTCTTCCGACATCTTTCATTGCACGCACCGTGTTTACCTGCATGTATTAAACCAACAAAATAATTAGAAATTTAAAGATGGAGATTCATGATCCTGGCAGGTTATAGAAACAAGTTAAATTTTGTTAAACACTTAAGAATAAACAAACAAACATATTACTTTTGTTCTTTATTTTGTCACTTTAAACTGTATACATCAAGTCAGTTTTTAGTTTTATCTTTGTCACTTGATAATGGCGACGTCGAAACGGTGTGTTATTAAACGTTTTTCGCTTATCTTTATTCTTAAGGTTATAGAAACATTTAAATACATGTAACCAGTACTGAGGGTTTTTTAAAATTATTTTTATGTACATTTGGATTTTTATTATTTTCAATTATTATTATTATTTTTTATCAAAAAGGAATAGATGTTTACTCACTGCCGAAACTGAATCCAACGAAATTTCCCATAATTTGTCAAAGAGCTGTTTAGGATAGCTGGAAATCCTGGCCTTTTTCTTGGAGGGTTCTTCAGACTCCGTTTGCCTTTCCTCTCTCACTCCTTTCAAGGCTTGCTGATACTCTGCTAAATGATCCCTATTACATGCAAAGGATAATGAAAAAGACGATTTGTAGTGATATTTGCCATAAATACCACGAGTGATATTTCGAAATTGTTATACATAATTTGAGACAATTTTGAAATATCACTGGTGGTATTTATGCTAACTATCACGTACAAATCATTCTATTATTTGTTTATACTACTGCTCGCAAAGGTTTTGTAATGTGCACATATGGGTATTTCAAATTAAGCTGAAATACCACTGGTATTAGCCAATCAAATTGACGAAATTTCTCATGTAGTATAAAACTAGAAATACGTGTCTTGCAGAACTTCCCGAAGCTTAGGGAAAGGATCCAACAGAAAGAAAAAAGGGAGAGAAAAGCCAAGGAAGAAAAAGACAAAAAAGACATCCCACAGAATCTATCGCACGACCGAAGAAGGCAGCTATACTACTACACCACAAAAACCTACGATTGCTCAAAGTCAGTATTCGTTTTCACACATTTACCCATAGAAGTTTAGCCGGAAAAGGCCATTTGAACTTACGGTGCAGTTTAGCCGTTTTCTGGTCAAAATCTGCAATTAGTAGAGCAATAGGCCATTTGCAGCTAGCCATTCACGTGGTATAAAACCACTGTGCTGGGGAACCAGAGACTCAAAGGGACAAGACAAACATAAGAAATAAAATTTTAAATGACATTGGCCTTTTGTTTGTCTTGTCCCAGTGGACTTTTGCTTGCCAGCACGGCTGTTTTGTACCACGTGAATTGCTAGCTGCAAAGGGCCTATAGGCTAGTAACAGCTCCTGATTGTAAATTACAGCTTCAGACATGCGTTGTTGTTTGTGATGGTCATGTTACTAGGTAACAGTACCCAAACAACCTAATGTACCTGCCTCGTTCCCAGGTGTCTTTATCTCAATGTAAAGTTGCGTACAAANGAAGAAAAAGACAAAAAAGACATCCCACAGAATCTATCGCACGACCGAAGAAGACAGCTATACTACTACACCACAAACACCTACATTCCTCAAAGTCAGTATTCGTTTTGTCACATTTACCCATAGAAGTTTAGCCAGAAAAGGCCATTTGAACTTACGGTGCAGTTTAGCCATTTTCTGGTCAAAATCTGGAATTAGTGGAGCAATAGGCCATTTGGAGCTAGCCATTCACGTGGTATAAAACCACTGTGCTGGGAAGCCAGAGACTCAAAGAGACAAGACAAACATAAGAAATAAAATTTTAAATGACATTGGCCTTTTGTTTGTCTTGTCCCAGTGCGACTTTTGCTCTCCAGCACGGCTGTTTTATACCACGTGAATTGCTAGCTGCAAAGGGCCTATAGGCCAGTAACAGCTCCTAATTGTAAATTACAGCTTCAGACATGCGTTGTTGTTTGTGATGGTCATGTTACTAGGTAACAGTACCCAAACAACCTAATGTACCTGCCTCGTTCCCAGGTGTCTTTATCTCAATGTAAAGTTGCGTACAAAGAAAGACGGGAAGGAGTTAATGGACGAGTCTGTCTTTTTTCTCCTTCCTGTGCTCCCTCGCGAATTATCACCAGTCACTCACGCGTGTTTCACGCTCGCCTTTGTTCGTGCGTGGCAAAAGTGCAAAAATCAAAGCGCTTGAGGAGGAGGCCGACCCAATACTAGACCCAATGACATATGCTTCAGCTGATGGGGGCGCACGTGTTTCTCTGACCTCCCATTTGGTTTCGACCTAGTGATCATATTTTTCCTTTTTTCACCCTTTTTTTACTTCTTCGTCTATTTGTGCCTGATTTTTGCCATTTTATCATGTCATTTACTCGAGAAATGTTCCTCAATTTTTCAGTGATTCAAGTCTGTATATGTGCGTTTTTTTCCTTTTCTTTTCTTTGTTTATTTGTTTGTTTGTTTTTTACATAGTTTTCTACTAGTGCCTTCATGAAACAACCTCTTTAATAATCTATAATGCCTCCTAGCTAGATTAGCTTTTTCTAGGTGGCTTGTACCTTACAGAATTAGTTATTTTTTAATGTCTTTTCTTTCTGTATGTAGTACAAACAAAATTCTTGTCTTGTTTATATTTAACATCAGCCCGAGATTCCACCAACCATAGCAACCCCTACACGACCTGACTTTTGAAAAATTTTTAACCTCGCTTTGCGAGGAATAATTATTACTATGTTACTAGAACGAAGAATGGGAAGAACGATTCAATAAAATTATCAGAAAACTTTTACCGATGAAAAAGAGATTTTGACAGGGCTATCTCCACCAGTTCACAGATGTGTCTTTCCTTTTTTAGCTGCTCATCACCAAGTTCACCTTGAAACTCTACTTCATGTACCTTTAACTTATGACGCAGGATGGCTAATGGTTCAAAAAGCTGTTGACACATGGCAGCAAACACCTATTGATTTTAAAAGAAAGATGATAGTTAGGCATAGTCTGCTGTATTCTGGAATAAGAATATGTACATTATAACCTCTGCTAATTGTTATCATTACACACCAGCCAGAAAATGTCATCCAGTCCATGAATAATCAGCCAAATGAATATAATTTGGTTCATCTGCATTGATTCTTTCATTATTTTATTCTAGATTATTGTTTTATTTTATTTGCATTTTTAGGCTCCAAGATAAAGTCGATGTTCAAAAAAATGCCCCCCCCCCGCCTCCACCCCACAAAAAAAAAAAACGAGAAAAATGTTTTTAAAAAAAGGCAAACATTCAGCCACTCTACCAGCGAAGCCTTTCCTTCGCTTGCTTGATTTAGGTGAACTTAGGAAAGATTCTGCCTGAATCAAGTAAGATCTTTGTTGAGCATGCGCTGCATGTTACTAGGATTCAGTTTCAACCCAGGCCTAATAACAGTGCACTTGGTAAAGCAACTCGGTCATGACCATCAGCTTTGTCAATAAACAGATGCTCGCCCCTTGAAAAACCCGTTTTACCAGAAAAAACAAGATTGACCAGTCTAGAAGTTCAGACCGCGGCAACTCCATAGAGCCTCTTTTTCTCCTCCTCAATCAAGAAGAAGTCAAAAACAGGCTACTCAGGCCATCTTTTTCTCCCCTTTTTTTCAGTGTCAAGTTGTCTTGGGTGTTTAGTATTCGTGATTTCTTTGATATTTGTTTATACAATTTTCGGCTTTTTGTGCTGTAATTAGGATGTTATTCAACTTATACGTGATATGCTGTTCTTTTAATATGGATACTGTCATTTGTAAGTTTTTTTTACTTTTCTTTTAGGTACTCAGCCCAAAGGTTCACACGTTGTTTCATAATGTACAGTACATGTTTCCTTCTTCTCTTTTTGCTTCATTCTTTGTTCTGATTAGCTTCATCAACCACACCTTTCTTTCGCTGATGCATCAAGATGGTACTGGACACTTGTGAATTGATCTCACTGAATGTAAGGGGCATAAATAACTTTCGTAAAAGGTGAAAGATCTTTACGTGGCGTCGAAAACAAAGGCCAATCTTATCTTTCTGCAGGAAACTCATTCAAAAAGAAGTCAAAAGACGGTTCTGCTCCCACAAGACTTTCAGCCATCTTGACCAAACAATAAAGAATTTAGTATTAATTTGGCCAGATCATAATCTTTTCTAGCAGGATAAAGCAGGTGACCCCAAATAGGCAAGATAGGCCATCTTGCCCACACCAGTAGCTCATCAGAAGACAGGATTCACTTCACCTTGCCCTCACAGAGTCAGCCACGTAAAATAATAACATTATAACAGAATGCTGTTAAAAACCTACGTATTTCACTCAGCAACAAAAGCAGACAACATACCATAGCCACCTTAAAGAATTCTCACTTTCAAAATCGTTCTGACTTGTGAAAATAAATTTTCTTTTCATGAGAATAAAAACTCATTTTCATTACAATGGCCTTTCACTTATCCTCAGTTTGAAACAGAAGTTGGAGCAACTTGAAAATGGCCTACATTGTATTGACCGCACATCATGGTGGACTACTTAATAGTTTGTTCACGGGAACTTCAACGGAAAACAGCTGGATAAGTTATCCTCTATCCTGGGTCAAAAAACCTAATTATCTGAAATGTTTAGTCTGAATCCTCAAATTTACACTGTACATGTACAGTAGGAACCCGATATCTTGAGTCCTGTCTGTCTGTCCGTCCCACACGTCTGTCCATATTTCCGTCTGTCTGTCCATTTTTATCATCTAGGCTTAGCATTACCAAACACTATTTCATGGCAAGTTTTGCACAAAAATAAAGAATAAAGTAAGTTTAAAAATTTTGACCAAAATCATCCAAAACCCCTTTTATCCAGTCAGTCAGTCTGTCCATCCTTTCACCCAGTCCATCTGTCTCTTCAGTCCATCCATCTGTCCATCTGTCTAGTCCGTTCCTCCCTTTTTAAAATCTAAACAGGCATGAAATGATGGTCTTTTCCTACAAATCATTTTCTTTACACCCAGGGCCTGTTTAACAAATAACTCATGTTTTCAAGCAATCTTAGACAGATGTCTGACAACAGACGTCTGATGTCAGATGTCTGATGACAGATGGCTGATGTCAATGTCTGGTGTCAGACGTCTGATGACAGATGTCTGATAACAGACATCTGATGACAGACGTCTGTTATGTGTGATGACAGATCTCTGAAGTCAGACGACTGATGCTTAATGTCTAAAGACAGACATCTGATGTCAGATGTTTAATGTCAGACCTCTGATGTGTCATGTGTGATGACAGATGTTTGATGTCAGACGTCTGATGTTTGTTATCTGTGATGACAGATCTCCGATGTCAGACGACTGACGTCTAATGTCTAAAGACAGACGTTTGATGACAGAGGTATGATGTCAGACGTCCGATGTCAGATGTCTGATGACAGATGACTGACAACAGACATCTGATGTCAGACGTCTGATGACAGATGTCTGATGTCAGACATCAGATGTCGGACGTCTGATGACAGATGTCTGATAACAGACGTCTGATGTCAGCATCTGATGACAGATGTCTGATAACAGATGTCTGATGTCAGACATCTGATGACACAGGTATGATGTCAGACGTCTGATGTCAGATGTTTGATGACAGATTCTGATGACAGATGTCTGATGTCAGACGTCTGATGTCAGACCTCTAATGTCAAAGGTCTGAAGTCTAATGTCTGATGTCAGACGTCTGATGTGTTATGACAGATGTTTGATGTCAGACATCTGATGTCAGATGTCTGATGTCAGACGTCTGATGTGTTATGTGTGATGTAAGATGTTTGATGTCAGAAGTCTGATGTCTTATGTGTGATGACAGATTTCTGATGTCAGATGACTGATGTCTAATGTCTAAAGACAGGCGTCAAATGTCAGACGTCTGATGACAGATATCTGATGTCATACGTCTGATGCTAGATGTCTGATGACAGATGTCTGATAACAGACATTTGATGTCAGACATCTGATGACAGAGGTATGATGTCAAATGTCTGATGACAGGTGTCTAATGTCAGACGTCTGATGTCAGACGTCTGATGACAGATGTCTGATAACAGACGTCTAATGTGAGACCTCGGATGACAGAGGTATGATGTCCAACGTCTGATGACAGATGTCTAATGTCAGATGTCTGATGCCAGACGTGTAATGTCAAAGGTCTGAAGTCTACTGTCTGATGTCAGACGTCTGATGTCTTATGTGTGATGACAGATCTCTGATGTCAGACGACTGATGTCTAATTCTAAAGACAGACCTCAGATGTCAGTCGTCTGATGACAGATCTACACATACTGTAACTCTCTTGGTTAATTTAGGGCTAGATCGTGATTTACACCCACCTTTCGTTGGTTAGCTTGCCGCCTTTGCACAAGAAGATAATTTTCTAAGNCGTCTGATGACAGATGTCTAATGTCAGATGTCTGATGCCAGACGTGTAATGTCAAAGGTCTGAAGTCTACTGTCTGATGTCAGACGTCTGATGTCTTATGTGTGATGACAGATCTCTGATGTCAGACGACTGATGTCTAATTCTAAAGACAGACCTCAGATGTCAGTCGTCTGATGACAGATCTACACATACTGTAACTCTCTTGGTTAATTTAGGGCTAGATCGTGATTTACACCCACCTTTCGTTGGTTAGCTTGCCGCCTTTGCACAAGAAGATAATTTTCTAAGCAGACTTCAACTAAATGATGGACCACTTTTAGTGAATCACAGCATATTGGTTCAAAAGAGGATAGCAATGCTGACAAAAATGTCACCTGAAAGAAAGTACAAACCTAAATGTTTCACAAAGTGTAATGTGCCTAATGAAAATAATTAAAGGTCAACACAATGAGTGTTTGAATAACATGGTTTTTTGGTCAGACATACATTGTACAATCATGTATATCATATCCAAACAGGAAAAATTTTTCCTTGTGCAAAATTCAATCCTTCGTCGACATGCAAAAAACTAAAGTTTTATGCACTTACATAACCTTCAAACTTTGACAGCAAACAAGATGCCAGCTGAGTATTTGACAAAACAGTGAAGCAGCAGCTGGTAACAACATCTACAAAGCTCTCTTCCCAAACAGTTTCTTGACACAAAAATGTATCTGTAAATACCTGATAGAAACAATGAACAAAATTACAAGGAATGCAGCAGATAACTATTTGCAGACCTTTTATCTTTGTTCTGTGACACACACTCATTACATTGTTGTATCTTATTCAAATTGATAATTTTTTAAATATAAATAAATTATTTTATACCTTTCATACATACTTTGCCCATTCTTACAATTTTTGCATATTTTATTTTACTTTACAACATTTCTTTTTTTCTATATAATAATTATTATAGCTCCACGTAAAACATTTTCTTATCCTTGATAATGTCATTAACACATTGACTGGCAAAAGATCAGATTTTGATTTTTATTTAAGCAGTTAAAGGTCTCACATGTACAACGTTTAGTTTCAAACATACTGCTGAAGGGCAATATGAACAGATCGTCAAATATTTTGATACTTTCATCACATATCAAGCACTGCAGATTGCATGCCTTCACTTGTAACACATACAAAGTATTATTACATGTATTTTGTTACATAACACAAATTACAATTTGAGAGATTTGGTGACAAACCTGGACAAGCTGGGGTTTAAGTGTGACGGGTATTTTTGCATGAGAAACAAGTTGCTGACTCTGAAGAGCATGAAGAAGTAACTTCCACAAACATGTGTACTCCTTGTAATCAGTATGCCTGAGTAATAAGCAGTTCAGGAATTTTATAAGTACATCTGACCTGTGTATAGTACTTTACCTGAATGAATGAATGAAACGTGGATGAGAGGACAACAGACATGCCCTCTTTACATTATTCATCAACATGTTAACAGTAAGCTTGGATGTCAGCATACAAGGAAGCCATTAGCAGTCAATATCATCCATTTACATGTATGAGCCTACTGTAACCCACCCAGCCCATGATATAAATGATTTATAAAATAACTAAGATAGCATGAGAGTATGTAAACATAGTTGTGATGTCAAGATGTTTTGAAGAAGATTTTTTAGTTGAAAACTCGACAAGTTTACTTTACTTACCCACTTACCCATTACCTCATCGGCTGAAACTTGGAAAATCTTTACAAACATGCTGTGTCAATTTTTTAATGCTTAGGCTGACATTTTAAGCGAGAAAAATCGATATTTTGGAAAGCATCTTTTTTGCAAAATAAGAACTGATTACCTGTGCAAGACTTCGTGTACAAGTCTTCGCGACTGGTAAGAATTTCTCTTTCAATTTTATTGTGATCAGTGCCTTGATAACAAAGAGCTTTGCATTTTTCAAGGGGTTGGGAGAATTCCCGACAGTTATGCAAACCTTTCGAATTCTCCCAACTCCTCTTGGGTTTATATCAGGCTATGCAAACACAAAAATGTTTTCTATTGCTTAGATGTGAAAGGTAGAACACACCTCTGGGAAAACTTTCCCTACTCTTTTCGCTCAGAAGTATGGGTTCTTTTTTGTTCCCTTCGATCTTACTAATGAAAGAACGATAAAGGAGACAAAGCCAACAGCCTAAAGTCACCGTCCAGAGATGCTATCATCTGAACTAAGGCAAGATCTTAAATCAAAGCCAGCAAGATCATACCAGTTTTTTTTTCTTAAGACCATGGTCTGGCTGGGGTTTAAACTCATGACCTACCACTCGGCAGACCAGCTTGCTACCAACTGAGCTAACCGAGAATCATTTTTCTAAAGTACTTACTTAGCACCTTTCTTGCTTTCATTGAAAATTTCCTGGATGATCCAGTCAAGGAGAACTTGCTGTTTATTGGGTATCACATAATCATTGGAGTCCCAGGCAAGTCTTGCTGAAAACAATTTCTCGTCCCTAGGCACTGATGGGTCTTTGAGTTTAGAATAAATACCTGTGAAAGAAATATCAAACTAATTAAGAGTTTATAAAGAAAGTTTGAACTCTATCAAAGGATATTATATATAAACGGGATAAGCTTAAAGAAATTGCCACATGATGATTTTCAGCTGGGAGGACTACAGATAGGAAAGTAGTATGAGGTGATATTGTCATAAAGAGAGTTGCATTACAAATTAATATCTCGTCAAAGACACCTTATTGACCTGAAAAATATTATGTTACCTTTTGAATTTGATTCCATCACTTGAACTTAAATGTCCTTGCTAAGGTTGCACGCTTCGTCCGCCATATTGAATACATCCGAAGAAAGACTGGGAAGGAATTATGTTGACCGCTGTTATGATTTTTCGTGGGCGATCAGATGTCACGCAGGTCACGCTTATCACACACTACGAAATCGGTGGCACGCGAAGGATGTCTGTGCTCACTTATGTAGTTCTCATCTGTTTTGCTATTTTTGGTATTCAGTATTGGTTGAAAAATAAAAGCTATATTTTCCAGGCAAAAGATATTGAAAAGATAGCAAGACACCATGTCGGAAAGGGTAAGTAATAGGTTTTGTAATTATGTTTATATACTGTACCTGGCCCGGGTTGTTCAAACGTTCGATAGCGCTATCCTTCGGATAAAATTAATTAATCACTATCTAGTAAATAAGTATTCAGGAAACCAATTGCACTATCCACTGGATAGCGCTATCCAGCTTTTGAATTACTGGGGCCTGGGTTTCAGCAGAAATTACATGTATTAGCTCTTCCAAAGTTAGCTTGATACTCACTCAACGGTCGAGCATTGTTTTGCTTTCTTGCTTGCATTTTAGGAATCCGTTGGTACTTTGTTTGCGGGCCAACGAATCAAACTTCTGGCCCTGTGTTGTCCTACATATAGTAATCGGCTGATGCCGCTTATCCGACGGGCTACCGACAGACACTTCATTAGCATAAGAATTCGGATTTTGCATGAATTCTTGCTAAAGAAGAAAATACTGTATTTAACGTTGTCATAGTTAACATAGTCGAGTCTCCTTCGCAGCCGTTTTTGTCTCGTCACGCAACGCTCCTCATTTTTTGCGTTACGTGACGAGAAGAAAACGACCAAAAACGGCTGCGAGGGAGACTATAGTTAACATGAAACGAATAATTCTTGTGAAGTCATCCCTTAATAGTGATCTTCACTGAAATAATAATTTGTGTACCATCTCTTATTTAAACAGATAAAAGTATATCTGCCACATTTTCCAACATTGCATTAGAAATTGAAAGAAAGTATCCTGGCCATGTGTTGCCTGAGGAGGTCAGAGAATGGCTGTTTATTAATGCAGGTGGCTGGATGGGATCAATGTATGTCTTACATGCATCACTTACAGAATATGTCCTGTTCTTTGGAACAGCTTTGGACACCCAAGGACATTCAGGTATAGCAGTTTGTACAGTTGCCACCCTCAGGTACTGTAAGGGAATCCTAATTCAGAATCTGGGAAAATTTTGCTTGTGTAATCCAGAATCCTGGATGAATCAGTGCACGACTACAACGTGAGAATGCCTAATTTCATTTGAGGATTTATTTTTAAAAAAGGGGCGATGAAGTTTTCCCTTTCTTTCTGAATTTGGGTATGGTTCTTAGCCTTCTTAGAACTAAGCATGTTGGAATAATGGTGATAGAGATTGAAAGAATGCAAATTCACTTTTTAAGTGACGTTTTTTTTCACTGTGCCGTCGCTATCGTGGTTATACAGAATATCCTTATTTTTCAGCGAGATATAGGCTTTCAATGAAAAATAAGCAAGATGTTCATCATTATTTGTCTTCTTTTCATTCAGGACGTTACTGGGCTAACATTTCTGATACCATACTCACTGGATCATATCGTCAATGGTCAGAGGGTCGTTTTGGCAGCCGTGTGTATTCCCCTGGGGAAACTGTGTATCATACTTGGGGTGACGTCACAGCAATGCATTGGACAGCTGGAACGTGGATGGTGGAATATGGGCGTGGCTTTATTCCTTCCACGCTCGGATTTGCTTTGGCTGATTCTATTTTTAGCACAACGGATTTCATCCAGATTTTCAAAATTGCTAGAATGTACGCAAGAGCTTTAGTCCAGGAAACATTGTTTCAGGTTTTTGAATTTATTGAAATGATGAAGAAGTGATGTTTGTCATAGCGTCTCGGTCTGTATTTGCATTGATTTGTTTACTAAAATGACCCTCTGCTGCACACAGCCTATGGACTTAGATATGTGTTGAGTCAGAAGCCCATAAACAGGAGCGAGCAACTCCCATACTAGGCCTATGTCACGGTGTTTTTACGGACCAGTTTATTTCTAGACAGATTTTAGGGCACTTTTTCCCGTGAAAATAGAATCTCCAGCATGTCTATGAGCACATTTGAAGTAAAAGATATCAAAAAGGAAACTAAACGAAAATATCATTTTTAAGTCAGTCTGTAGGTTTTGCTGACTGGTTTGTGGAATTTAAATGATATTCAAAATTCGCACCAAAACCGTTCTAAAAATAGGCTGGTCTCTGAAAACCCTGTGACACGATTGCGTGGAAGTTGCTTATGGGCTCCGCAGCCTCAGTAAAGTCTTAGATCCTGTGTGAAATGCAGTAGGTAACACGGAGGTGTATACAACTCTTGAGTGAGAGTAGCCCTATGTTTAATAGTAACCGACACAAGCTACTACTAGCAGTGTTCAAAGCTAGCTCAAAGTCTGTGATAACTTAAAAATACAATGCGCTGTAAAGCAAAACAGATGGGGAAAAGAGCATCGTATATTGGATTAAAATAGTGTTAAAAATAGCCCTACATTTCTTTTTAATCATTAAATGGTAATATGAAGGGTCATGAGAGTCAATTGCTTAAAGATCATAAATTAGACGGTATGCCTACTTTGTCAAAATGTAGATCCAGTTTAAATTTCCTTGTACCAAGGTGTTTCCTGAATGGCATGAATTGAGCCTGTTTTCAGATGAATGCTGCTTGATTGACAACCCTGGAAATCACCCTTGTGAAATTTGTATCATGTGGCTTATTGAATTTATTTAAACCGGAATAAACTAAACAATTCATAGTAAACTGACTAGCAGTGGCAGATCCAGGGGAGGGGACCATACCCCTCCCCCCCCCGCTTATTTTTAGACCAAACTGAGGCCCAAAGGGCCGAAAAAATTTTTTTCGAGACCGCCCCCCCCCCTCCCCCTTTATCTCAGGGTCTGGATGATCAGGCGTCCCCCCTTATCTGAAGGTTTGGATCCGCCACTGCTGAGTATAAGCTAGTATAGTCATAAGACGGACACCTAGAGTTGCTCCCTGCCTTTCTTTACTCTCTTTAGTTCCGTCTTAAGAAGACAGGCATCTCTCTATGATGGACGCATATAATATTGCCGGTCTCAAAGCTGTCCGTCTTAGAGAGTTCACTTTGAGGGGCGGGGGCGAGTTTTTTTGTCTGTCTCGTAAAAACTTCTCCCTTTACCTTAATTAACTTCAACACTGCCTTACTTAGCAAATGTTTTAATCCGTTTCCTGCCACTTGGAGATGTTTTAAATTGAGTTTAAACCGACTTCATTGACCTACTTTGATTGACCAGACAAAGGTTTATAGTCACAATTAAGAGACAGGAAATTCTTATATGCTGGTTACTGTTACCACACTGCTCTATGAAAATTGGTACTCGGCCAACAGAAATACAGTCATCTTACTTTTTAAAAATAGCACGTTTTTCACACCCGCTCACCCACGCCATTATACACCATTTAATAATGTAAACCATTTCATTTATCCTTTTGTACAAACAATTTATGAAAGCGTGAGCAAAGTCAAGTAAGAGAACACGATCTTTGAAATGAAATTTGGTCGCGCTTGACAAATTCCTCAGCCCCTCCCAAAACAAAAACGTTATCGAAATAGTCCACCTACATTTAGTGGGATAGTATTAAAAGTACTTTGCAATATGAAACGCAGTGCTGCTGATTTTGGCTTTTTGCACTCTTCAGTTTGTGTAAACATTAAACTTCAATTGCAAAAGTCTTTAAAAAAACACAAAATATAATACGATTCCCAAAAAACAATGAACAAAAAACATGAACAACCATTCAGTTATACCCAAATTTCTAATTTGTTGGCTTGCGGTGACCGAGAAGGGTGGAAACACCGAACTATTGCGATTACGTGCAGCTGTACGTGGGTGTATGTGGGTCTAGCCAAGGAAATTCCTTTGGGCTTGTACTACTAGTAATGTTTCGGTTTGAATAGTTTCAATCACTGAAATATTACAGTAATTCCGTCAGGAAACACCGGCCAAACCTCGACAGATTCCCAAGTCAGGAAATAGAGCAGCTCAGTGCTATGTCACGTCTAGAGAGCTCTACTATAAAAGTAACCTTCCAATCATACAGCAGTTGCAGATTAAGAAACAGGGAGTTTTGCGCCCCACACCAAAATATTAATTCCGGTTGAATTATTAAATAATCGAAAATAAAGTGCCATAATTAAATTACCAATAACCATTATTATTTATTGATGGAGGTGAATAATATTTGATTTTATAATTAAAGTGGCAATCAAATTAATTCAAACGTACCTTTTTTATTTAAGTAAATTTTTCTTCCACAATTTAATTCTAGGAGTTTACTTCCCATGAACAAATAATTTAAAAGACAAAACGAATAATCTTTTAGTCTCCCTTCACGCCCTCAGTCTTGAACTGAAAAAGGCTGCTCATTCAAGGGAAAACTACAATCAGCTCTGCTCATCAGCAGCGGAAAAAGTATGTTATAGTCTCCTTTCCTAGATACCGTTACCAAGCATTCATGATCAGGCTTTAAAAAAGCCTGACGCTGAAATATGAACCAAATGGACGCCACAACAAGTGTGTTTCACTTAAAGGTCAAAAACGCTACTCAAGTTGGCATCGCAACATCGTGAGAAAATATCCTGGATATCAAGAAGGTTTAATTACACAAAACGAATATACCTCGAAATGTAAAAAAGCAGCCAAGTTTTTCAAAACGCATTATCCTAAGAAAGTAGTTTTAATTTAAATGGTCTGCCCAATGTAGATTTATAGGCTACTATTTTAGTCTTTATTTGTTATATAAAACACAGCTGGCCTTATTTCGGTAGCTTGGGCTACATGACAGGGGTTAGTCTTGACAAAAAAGCCGAAGAAAAACATCAATCGCCACTTATGGCTGTGAGTAGCTTGCTATCAGTATGTGTGACGCGTAAGACCAGAACTCAGAAGAACGAACTGTGTGGGATACTCTGTAAGGACTATTTCAGCTTCTGGTTTCCATGGATACCATCCTTCTACACACAACTGATATATCATACAATATGACACCTGTTGTTTGCAAAGCGCTCAAATGAGGATTTTTTTGTCGCGAATATTTTAATGCTGATATGAACACTTTCTGTAAATAGAGCAATGTAAATGAAAAATGCGACTCTCACCTCAAAATGATGGAACAGAAAAGTGACTTTCAACTGCTAAACAATTCCAGTCGTTTAAGGCGCAGTTGGAAGTTCACTTGACCCCATACTTGGGGCGTTCCACACCACAATCGCATTAGCAGATGTAGATAAAATGTAACTGAATAAGGGCAAATAGACGCGACGCGTGCAAAAATATCCAAGCCAAACAAAACTAAGTTCTCAACAGCTGAGAGGATTCATTGTTACGAAAGAGGATAAAAATTGAGAAGACGCTTGGCTTGGCGTTCAGTTATCGAGATCAATCATCGAGCGGTGTAACTCCGGCGAAGCACTTGCAGACCGTACTAAGGAAAATATGGCAGCCAAAACTTTCCTTTTTTTGCTCATTGCCGTAACCGTGGCCATACTTGGAAATGATGCTATGTATCTCAAGCGAACATCCTATCCCAGTAAGTAACATGTTTTCCCATCCAATAACAAAGATTTGCATTTACCCTTCTTCAAAAATGAACACAGATGCTTGAGTGTCCCTGAAATCAAACGTATTTCTAGACTGTTTCTGCTACAGTTAGACCCATTTAATATGGTGAAAGATCGATAGCATTTCGAGCAAAACAAGATTTGTGGGTTTTACAGATAACCTGTTATTATATCATTAACTAATACTCAACTAATCCAAAAGAAACAGTAAATAGTGGTTAAATTCATGAGTTGCATTATTGTGGTCGAAATTTTTTGTCCAGAGTAAATAGTTCTGTTCTGTAATGGGCTTTTAGTTTTTAACTCAAATTTTTTTTCCTTTTTATGGAGTGTATTTAAAAGTTAGTCCCATAATTTCTTTTTACGAAAGGCGGTTATCATGAATTGATTTGAGGTATACTGCAGACAGACGTCTACGTTTTCATGCGTTTTGACCCAAGAAGTGAGGAATTTTTCGAGCACTAAAATGAAATCCCAAATATCGAAGGCTTTTTTACTAAGTGAGGTACTTGTTATTTCATTAGCTTATCTCGATATCAATCATAAACTGCCAAATTCTCGTGAAAAAGCATGTCAACAGCTACGAGCTAACTCAATCTTGGTCGCCCAAGGATCATATTCATGAAAATCAACAAAGTTTTCGGAGGAACAAACAGTATCACGCAAAATACACAGTACTACTGCTCAGTGATGCTGATTTGGAGGTCATCATAGTTTTGGTCCAATAGAAATTTTCCTTATCTGATAATGATCCATAATTAAAAGGTGATTTTAATAGCAACGGTGAGCTTCTGGATACTTCAACCGTTCCATTTAAACGGTTGTTTGTTATAAGACTGTAAGCAGTCTCCCTTTTTAGATTTAGTGAGAGCAGTGCACGCGCGCGGGAGCGGCGAAGCCGCGAGAGAGGCGCGCCAAAACGAGGGCTCGATGGACAACATAAAAAGAGAAACTGCTCGTAGTCGTAGTTTGTTAAACCCACAGAAACAAGTGTTTTGGAATTTGTTTTGGAAACAAGATATTTAAAAAACAAGCAGCATATCATCTTGAAAGGTTATACTGCGTGGCGAATTATCCTATGATCTTAGCAAAACATAAAGAAATGGCACACAAATGCACATACAAAAGACAACAAAAAAAAGAAAAAATAATAAAAACGTAACAATGGTCTTGGAAGTTTTTTTATGCAATCGTTCTTGGTTTTTAGATTTGACACTACAATCTATGGAGATGTCTATTGCGCTAAATTATGATGTAAGGCGATACGGCCTTAGTTATGAACTCTATTTATGCAATTGCCAAGCCCATTAAAAGATTGTCAAGGCGTTTACAGGCAAGATCTGAAAAGCGTTTTAACACCTAATTAAAACAGCCCACCAAATTCCGAAGCTTCTAACGCGTACCCTTTGAATTTCTGAACGCAATTTATTATTATTAGTTTTTTTTTGTCAAAGCCTCCTGCCTCCATCTTCCTACTTACAGAAAAATAGGCCAATTCGGAGTTGCCCCGTACGTATGTGTATGTTGCAAAGCGGAGCTAAGTGCTATCAATGCTATGAAAACGAACATGTTTGGCTTCTGCAATTAAAACTTATTTTCAGATAAAAGGTTTTGCAACTAGCCTCTATTTCAAAGTGAGAGTTCTTGAAACTCGGAAATGGCCTCCATCTAATCGAAGGGTCGCAGCATCTAACATTTTTTAGCGTCTATAATTTGCTGGATACTGGTTTAGCCTGAACAACCACCTTTAATGGCGGGTGCGATCAGTTTGCAGCGCCAGCAGGAAGCACAAGAGCGCTTACCATTTGTACGAAAATCCGGTAATTCCGGGAAAAATTCAAATGGAACAGTTCATCCCAGTGGAATGTTTTCGGGAAAAAATGCCTTTATACCTTCGGATGTATTACTTTTTTTTCGCCCGCTTTTACGGTAACGACCGAAATTTTCTGCACCATTTGTTTTGGATCACAAGAGCCAGGCTTTCTCTGGAGAGAAAGCGAAAGATTTACTGGTATTTTGTAAATGATACAACTCAATGCCATTTCTGTTTTCGGTGCGACAAAAAAATGCCACTACGATTTGACGGACAATTTTCACCGAAATTTCGGTACAAATGGTAAGCGCTCCTAGTCTGCTAGACAGCCGTTTTTAGTGTCGTCACGCAACGCTCCTCCCCACTAAAAGGAGCGTTGCGTGACGACACTAAAAACGGCTGTGTAGCAGACTAAAGCGCTCCAAGACTATCACTTTATTCTCGCTGGGCTCAAAACCGCTCCGGCACACCTCCCTCCACCCCACCTCCCTTACCACACACGCTCATAATATAGTCCATTGATAAAGTCTATTGTGCAGCCTAGATAGTGTTAAAATTAACTTATTGTTTTGTATGAGCGTTTTGTCCCTGATAATATAAGCTCAATAGTTAAACTGTACGCTTCCTTCAACAGAACCTTTGCCAGGGGAACGTCTTGAGCAGTTTATGCTTCGCGCTCGAGGTAAGGTTCATCATGCAATTTGCTGTCAAACAAGAGGTCGCCCCATGTAGGGGAGTCCAGATTCCGGAATCCAGGATATTTTTGCTTGTGGAATCCTGGATCCTGGGCTTTGGAATCCGGACTACAGCTCAAGGAATCCGCGGAATCCCACTCACAATTGAGATCCGGAATCCAAATTTAAATGAAAAAGTGCGGAATCCATTACCTGGAATCCGGAATCCACTACGTCGAATCCAGAATCCAAGACTGTCTTGGATTCCCTTATATGAGGCAAAAGAGGTCATAACGGGGTAAATAATTAATCAGGTACAAGGAACATTTTTGAGCAGTTGCGAATTTTATTTTCTCAAGTAGTTAAATGTAGGCTGGGACCAAAGTTTTCGCATAAAAAAAAATGCTCTTTGGCGATAACAAAGGCAAAACAGATCAAATTGAAATGGAATTTGGCACACATTTATCATGTGACCGTGACCTTTTTTTCTGGTACACGCGCACTCTTGATTTAAAACATATCAGTAAGCCTTGACGTTTGGAATGATTATAATCTGTGCTCTAAAGTCTCCAAATCAGTTGTCTCGTCACTTATTGCTCTTAAACATAATTTTAAAATCCTTTTTACTACTTTTTTTCAGAGAGCCTGCCTCGCTTATCCCATGCAGAAGATGAGAAACGTAAGTAATAAAAACACAAGTCTCAAGTTTGAGGCTTTAGTGTAGAGGAGATATGATTTCCAAGGCTTTCCCCTAAAAGGATCAAATTTAGGCCCTATTTACACTAATGCGTTTTCAAAAGTATGCGTTTTCGTTGTCATCGAAAACGCACCTATCAATTCGCGTCCACACTACTATTTTGATGCGTTTTCGACTGTCCACACAAAAACGTTCGAAAACGACATTCTCGTCCCCAGAGCCTGCGTTACCCTTATCCAGCGGAACTGGTTAGTGATCCTTGGTGCTGACCAAAAGGATAGAAGCATCTGAGAACCAGATTGCGAAAACGATAGAATTACATTGTGACGTAAGTTGGACTCTATGCGCATGCTATAAACACACGCGCCTGCGATATTTTCGGTCTTCGTTTTCATTTTGATGCGTTTTCGACCTTCCACACTAATACGATATGTATGCGTTTTCATTTTAATTCACTTTCAAGAGCGTTTAGTGTGGACGGAACGTGTAAACGCATCGAAATGATTGTGTTTTCAAACGAAAACGCATTAGTCTGGACGGAGTCTTAGTCATCCGTTTTGTTAGAAAATTGCCCGGCGTGCTATTTTGCTCATCATGCGGTAATTAAATTCTTTTACAGGGAACAACCTGCGTTTACCTTTTGAAAACGATAAGAGATCAGGTAAGAAGAACAGTCTAACAACAGTATATAAGTTTGTATGTCAAATTTCAACGGAAGCTTGCTTAAAATTCTGTCTTTAGGGAAGTTTTTTGAATGGTGGTAATGGGAATTTGAGTTCTAGCCATAAATAGCTGTCCACTCATTTGCGCAAGTTCGGGCTAGAATATTTTACAAATGAGCACTGAATACTTGCAGGCTAACAGCTGTCCATCTAGTGTCACCGCCCGGGTGATGTTTGTGAGGGGTAACAACCATACGGTGATGTGATACGACAGTTGTCAATTAGCAATAACATGGATCAAGATTAACGCATTTCTTGGCTCTGTACGTGGGTAAATTTTCCAAATCTTTGTTACTAGCGACTTAGTTTATGCTCAAACTTGGGAGGTATTGATCTTGAAAAAACCCTATATGTCGAGCCATCTTTACGTAGTAATCGGCTCCTGCCTCTGTCTTCTTTCTCCCCATCTTAACCCTCGGACGTACAAGGGGGCGGGGGGGGGGGGGGGGG
>CALNXI010004739.1:0-22184 GCA_942486025.1 Porites evermanni | reverse complement strand
TGGATCCGACACTGACTGTAAGAGCATAAAGCTGTGTGCACTGTCTTACTTTTGATAATTCTTTTTATGAAAATAAGATCCATAATAGTTTTAGTAGTAGTCAGTCAGTATTCAGCCATAAGGTTAATGCTTTCGGTATTTTACCAGTGAAAGTTCAAAATATCGCGTGGAATGAAATAAAATAAGGTTTTAATTGTAAGACGTCTACTTAGTGGTACTTCATTTACCAAATTTCTGATCTCATTGGAGGATGGGAACGCTGGTGTCTGGGTAGAGAGGCCAAAGCTGAAAAACCGTCGAGCAAAACCTTGTAGCAGGGACGTGAACCAAACACAAGCTGATCAGACGTATACGTCATTGCGGAAAATACCGAAATTTTTTAGATTGGCGTTTGAGTAGCGATTGCGCACAAAACGGGGCGAGATAAAGAGGGGAAGGGGCAGAGGGGAAGGGAAGGCAAAGGAAACGCTGCTTCTCACTGCCTTCTTCCCCGTAGTTTTCTGTTGCGTTCTCGGTTCAGCTTTCGCGGGGCTGTAACTAGGCTTTGGTAGATTGAGCTAGCATAATTTTAAGCATAATTCAGCAAAACGAGCATTATTTTAAGCTTTTATTTCAGTGTACCACTGCTAGCATAATCCGAGCTTTGATACGTTGAAAACAAAAAAAGCCATCATAGCTCTAGAATAATACGGTTCGCATTTTATTTCTGTATTGTTTTTGTAAAATATTGAGGTCTGTGCTAAGGCCCATGGTCAAATATGGGCCGACAGGCGGCAGAGGTAACCCTGTGCGTAAGACTGAGACTCAGGCCACCCACTTATGGCTCGGCGGCTCGGCCCCTCAGGCCTCAGATCAGAGATAGCGTCGTCCTCGAGTACATTCACTTCCGGTGCCTACCGAGAGCTTTAATCTCTAGAGAACGTGTTCCTAAAAGTAATACCGGAAGTACAAGGAAAGAGGTAACTCAAATCCAAAGAACATGAGTCCTCGTGATCGAATCGAAGAATTCCCAGGGGAAAATTTGTGTCTTCGAGGTGGAAAACTGTTCTGCAATGGGTGTAAGGAGCTATTGAGCTCTAAAAAGACCCGAGCATTCTCCAAAACCACTTGGCTTTCAGAAAACATGCCGCAGATAAAGAGAAGTTAAAAGTGACAAAAAAGCGAGATCATGTGCGCACATGCGTATTTGCGATGCTAAAGACTGTAAGACTGGAAGGTGGAATGAATGAATGTTCATTAAAGTCAAAATTGATAGAGTTAAGCTCCTGATGATCTTTATTTTCCTTAAAATCAGTGTTAAATCTGAGTAGCATAATTTCGGTGACAGAGAGCATAATTTTCAGAAAGTAGCATGATTTTGGCGTAATTTCGAAAAAATATGAGCACTGCTAAAAGCATAATATGCTTTTTTTTCGAGCACAATCTACCAAAGCCTAGCTGTAACTCTTACATTGCAAAGCACAAAAGAAAAAACCGCCAGATACGCAGGCTATACAATTCACTATTCTCACTACGATAAATAGTGTGAAAACCTCTGTGGTAGTACATTTCACGCGAGATTGTCTAGACTAGTTGCGCGAGCTGTTACTTGTCTATGACGTCATTTTTTCTTATTTGCCCTTTAAGCGAAAACCGAATGAAGAGGCGTTTTTTTCCTTGCTCCTAGAAACGTGTATTCAATACCGGCGCGAAGACTAAAAAAATTGAAACTGCAACGACGCAAAAAGGAGCAAAAGTGAAACTGTAGTACCACGTGACACGTGACGGGAAAACGCGGCTGTCATGCAGTCGGCGGGAAATTTTGATGAAGAAATGAGAAATGGCGACCACCTCTCCGTCATTTTGCGAGACTTCGGCATTTAAGAAGAACTCAGTAGGTAAGAGCCGGGAATTCCTGTTCAAATTACATCTTCAAAAGATAAAAATGAAATTATAAGAACATTTTTTGTGGTTTTTCTCATGTCCAGCTGTCAAAAGTCACAATATTTTCAGACTTTCAAGAAATACAGATTCAGCGCCGGCGTCAAGCGACTTAACCTTATATCTTTTTTTTACGAGATCTCTGATTGGCATTTGACACGTTATTACATACCCCGTTTTATCCTTTTATTCTCGGGCTTAAGTTCTCCGGAAGCTAGTTAAATTTAGCAGCGCAGCAATCTGTTAATCATGCCAAAGCTCTGGGACATCAATCTAGTACCTTTGCTCTCACTAGTTGCTACATGCATAAATAAGCTTAAGCTTACGTTGCAACTGGCTAGTAAGTAGTTGCTTGGAGGATATACGTATTGGAAATTTGAGTTATTCTTTACGCGAATCTAACCGTGTGCTTATTTAGCAGAAAAGGAAGATATCCTCCCAAACAGGATAAGCTTTTTAACGCTTTTCTAATGTTTCTGTAAGTAGTGTAGACTGAGTTGTGACGAGTAGCATTTAACTATTTCTGACAGCGACAAAAAAACCCATCAATCACTTCACTTTTGCCAAGTGACCACCGGGTCTCAATACATGAAGACGTTTGTTATTAAAGTGTTTTCTTGCTGTAGACGTCATGCATCAATGATTCTAATTCATGTTATGGTTCTCATTTGTTTCTTCAGAAAAACGTAAAAACAAAGGTTCTGAAGCCAAAGAAGAGATCTTGAAATCAAAGAGTAAATCTAACAGCAAAGTTCTCAAGGTAAGGAAGGTAAGGATAGATTGTTAAAAGTGGCTTTCTTTCTACAGCCATCCAGTAGGTCTACCTGTTTTTGCAAAAAAGAAAAAAATTAGGAATAAAATGGCTTTACAGGAATATGTACAAGGTGGACGACATTATATTACTAAGTTTGAGCTCAGTGAAATTTTTTTCTATTTTTTTGGTTACAGCATCAAGTTAAATGGTGTAAGGTGGCATTGAATGTATCATATATCTTAGTATTGTAAATCGGTTATTGCAACAACGTAACTCCATGTGCAAAATGAATATGTGGACCGTTTTAAGTAGGAAAGTTGTTCTTAAGAGCCCCTTGAATATTTTGCCACTTTTTTTTTTTTAGTTTGCATTATTGACCAAGCTCAGTGAGGTTAAGATGGCTGGACATTGACCAAATTATTCTTTGCATCTTTGTCCATAAGGATACAAAAAGGAACAAGGCTAATATACAACCATCGTGCTTGGTCAATAAAGAGGAAAACTAGTTTTGTCTGGTCAAAATTTTGGGCAAATATATTACCAACCTTTAGCTGTCTGATCAGCCTTGTCCTAAATTTTTAAGTGTTATTTTATATTCCTGATCCTGATCTACACCAAGATCCGTCTTTCTCTCCTTGCTGTTTGTCCAAGTGGTCCTTTCAAGAATTGTTTGCGAAGGGATTTATTCTATGAGCAAAAAGAGAACTTTTTCTCGCGGGATCAGTGCGGGAAATCCCGAGTGGGAGAGATGGGGAGATGCCAAGCAGAGTGCAAGATTACCCTCATTTTGCCTGCTCACAAATTCAGCTTTACAATAAATTGGCTTTACAGTTAAAGTGTCAATAGTCCAAAGGGATATGCCAATCTTAACTTAACTGAATAATTTACTAATTTTTTTACATCTTCTTGACATTTCATATGATAGAACAGTTCCACAGAGCTTCTTTCCTCCAAGTCCTTGGCAACAAGTATACAAGAGCCAGTGTGGGATACTGAGTACAGTGAGGAACTGAACGTACCAGTTCCAGATCTCTATCCTGAGTTGTCAGAATCCTTACAAAACATGCAAGATAGTGATACAGAGCAAGAAGAGATTGCAAAAGGTGTCATTAATTGTTCAATTATCTGTCTATCTTTTATATTTTTGACTATGTACAGACATCTCCTATTTTTTGCTTCTTGGAAAAGGGAAGTAAATGAAGAGAAATGAGAGACATATGCAATGAATATAGACAATTTCATTCTTGTATTTTATTCATATTCAAAAAATTGATGGATTTTTTTGTGTGCTTATTAGGTTGTTCATCATTCCATTTATCATTGATTGACTCTATTTCCTTTCATTCTTCCTTCCTTCCTTCTGTCCTTTCTTCATTCATTTGGTCATTCAGTCATCAAGATTCATTTTTTAATTCAGTCAACAGTCAGTCGTTTTTGACTATATCCTCTTCAATATATCATAGGTTTTTCTTTTCAATCAGGTGCAGAAATGTTTGTTAGTGCAATCTAGCTTCTGTTTTTCCCTTTTGCCTTGTTCTATTCATTCCTTTAAGTTACCTGTGCATTGGTTTCAAGAAAACTGATCTTGCATGAAAGAGACTTGTCTCACTCTAATGCAAGTTTCCTGTAATGTTCATGTACATTATTGCGGTATTGTACTGTCTTTTGGTACTTACCTTGCCTTAACATTTACCAAATCTGGACTATCTGTAATCATCAACACGACAAGACAACTACGTAGTAAAAGCATTCACCTCGATAGCCTACCAATAAAAATCAATTTTGGCTCCTTTGCAGTTAGGAAGCCTGCATGTGACAAGGAGGATATCCAGTGTGTTCCAACTAGCTGTAATGACAGTCGTGATGACCCTGTAGCAAGTCAGGTAAAAACTCTAATCATACGGTCATAGTCTATGAAAATCGCGGCCAAGTTGAAAACTTGAGAAAGTAAAGTATGACAAGTATGGAAATTTATTGCTTTTTTTTCAATTTTATTTTTCTTTGAATCTTTTTAGAGTCAAGATGATTCTCAACTATCGAATACAGGAAGCCAAGCAAAGCAAAAAAGAAAACTAGCAAAGCCCAGAAAGGTCAGAAAACGAAAAGGCATCGACCAAGGACAAAATACCATTACACTGAAAGAGGTAGGTTGGTTTATGTTGTTCAACTTGTATCTGGAAACCGGAATATCAATATCTTTTGTTGAAAAATGGAAGGGTGAAGGCAGCTATGTGGATGCACTAGGATGTTCTGAAATCTTCACCGAACGTGAATAACCAGTAGAGACTGCTTAGTTTGATTACAGTTTGCTTCTGATTAATAGCTTTGAGTCCAGTGAGGTAGGGAAAATGTAACCTGAGATCAGGCCCATTTTTAACGGAATGTTATTTACAAAGCGAAACGAAAATGGAGCCTGATCTCAGATTAGGGAAAATGTAGAAAGGAACTTGATGATAATGCTTAACTCAATTAAGATAAGCCTTAGAAATAAGACTTGTCTTAATACTTTTTTGTTGATATTACAGAACTCTGAACTCCTTGCTGACCTCCAGGGTACAGACAAACAGGGAACTTGGGCTCAGTGCAGCATTCCTAGTTGTGGTAAATGGAGATTTCTTCAAAGCAATGTTGACCCAAATGAGCTGCCCGAAAGATGGGTGTGTGCGATGAACGAAAGTAAGTCACTCTTGGCTTGCTAATTTTTAGAAAGTACTTCTTGTTTGACTATTAAACTTGCTTTAAAGCATCTGTCGATGAACTATTACCTGACATAATCATTTTCTCTTCTTCCGATTGGACGAGAACGTTTCTTGTGTTATCCCATGAAGCATAACTCCGTGGAGCATACAAAACTCTAATGACTGTCCTAAAAGGTCTGTTTCCCCCTACTTCGCCTTTAGAACAATTGTTTACAACATAGGGTCCGTTCTAAATCTAAGCAAGCAACCCTTTTTCGCTTGCAGCTTCCTTATAACGACTTCAAAAGCTCTTACGTGGGTCTCACTTTCTTACCCTTAGATGAGAAATATAATGAGTGTAGTGCATCGCAAGAAACATTCGACAGCCAAGAAGGCAACTTGGACGTGATGTACACACCTTACCCGAGTGGCGCAATCGTGTGGGCCAAGATGGTTGGTTATCCCTGGTAATTCTGCTTTCCTTTTTCTCGTAATACGCTATTCAGAAACCGTCGTAAATTAACAATAGGCCACTCGCATAAAGAGGTCACGTGACCAATGCTTCCTTTAAAAAATGGGTTGGACTCTTGCTGATGCCAAAAATTGACGGAGGGCATAAAGATTATCTTACACCCGAAATTTGAGGGGAAACGCATTTAAAGGAGATATTTTATGGCACTTTGATTTTTCAACAAAGTAGTAGGATTTGAATTGGCCGCTGTGTTGGATGGCATACTCTTTCCCTCCAACATGGCGGCCAAAACTATTTTTTGCTTGTATCCCGTTAAACGTTTGATAGTTACGTTCAGATGTGCTGAAAGCGTTACCACATCATCTTTTCAACAATTTCCTTGAAGTTTAGGTGCAAAATTTCTGTTCAGAAAGAAGTAATTCATAGTTTTAAAGATCTTATTTTCGTCACGTGACCAGCTATGAACTGACTCATTAAATCACTATTATTTTGTTTAAGATATGACCCACTAATGTTTTTTTACAGGCAAAATCATATAACTTTCATTTTCATGACAATAATGTCACATCACCTCTTCGTGCAAATGGCCTATTCAGACTTTTCCCGTACAGATTTTGTATAACGCCTAATTTCTTTGTATTTGTCTAGTTTGTTGCAAATTATGTAGCCTGGCCTGCCTCGAATAGCCTCGCTAACTGCAGGCCAGTCCCAATGTATCTTTTGCTATATTTTCAAATTTAAATAAAGTTGAAGTTGAAGTTGAAATAGGACAGTAAAAGGCTTTTGTGTAGGATCAAACTTGTCTGATTTTGTATTCAAAGAAATCCAGTCAGTAAGCGGCCATTCAAAAAAAATTGCCCACTTTATTGATCATAGGTACGACCTCTCTGGGTAGATCTGCCAAAGGTATTACGTATTCCTTTATGTAAATGCTACGAATTACATTTATGTATAGTCCGAGTTTGCGGAACCAGAGTAAGAGAAAAATTTTCTTATCTATTTGTCCCTCGGACAAGCACTATATTAAAGTTGGTTGTCGAAAACGCAAGAGTTCTTGTCCAAAAAGTTTTGTCAGGTTCATAAGCCAAATAGAGCTCGTAAAAACAAATGAAATGGCTGCGGTATGGCAAATTTGAAAGGATTATTTAACGTTATTTTGTCAAATATGAGGTTTGCTTTCATGACTATAAGAAACATTTTAACTCTATTGTAATTTAAAGTCAATCTTCAACTGTTTCTGTATTTTTTCTAATAATGTCAAACGTTTACCTGTCCGAACAAAATTTTAACCTGCCCCGGACAATCGGACATAGGTAGTTTTGGAGCACCCTGCGGAACAAAACGAACCGCTTGGGGAAGGGGCGTTTTCAAACTCTTTTCATTAAAATGCTGTTGAAAGAAGAGTACGTCTCTAATAACCAATAAGTTGTCAGTAAACCTAAACTGATCTTCACCCGCACTTAGAAACAGGTAAAACAAAAAAATCTACTTTATAAATCCTGAAGATAGTCACGTATTTGGCTGTGGAAAATTTCTGCTGTGATTGCAAATTTAAATTAAGGGTGGCAATAACAGTCTCAATATAACAATGATTAAAATTCTCTTTCATTGCCAGGTGGCCAGCAATGATGGAGGACGATCCAGATTATGGTTACTACTGTGAAACCGGTGAAGACAATGTCACACCGGTAAATACGCGCCAAACGTCGGGAATTAATAACAAGCAATGTCTGTTACTCTAACTCAGTAGAAACAGAAGAGCCCTTACTGAATTGAATAGCAACTGCTACAGTCTTGCCTTAAGTATATTATTATCATACATAATAATTCTACTGACATTGTAGTCACAATCCGCCTTCTCGTTGGCTAAGAGCCTACACTTAATTTTGGAAATCAGCGCAACTTACAAAAAACAAAATTTTGTCGCTAATATGTGAATAATCTCTAGGTCGAGTTGAGTGCATGATTTCCAACAGTCATGTCAAGTTATATCATTTCTACTCTTTAATTTGTCTTGGAAGATATTAAACTCTGTTCCTTGTGACAGTACTACGTCATTATTTCCTTTGCAAAAGATATATAATAAAACAGCTACCAGGCAACGTTTTTGAGATTTTCCGAATAATCCGGATACAGTGTATTTTGAAGACATCATCTAATAATTGTGAATTATCTGATTTCAGGAGATGTACCACGTGGTATTTTTCGATAAAGAAGTTTCGAGAACTTGGGTGAATGCCGTTTGTATCCGAAACTTTTCCTGTGATGACGACCCAGAGGACATGGGGAAGGTCAGTTTAGCGACTACACGACGAGTGTTCTCTTGTAATGTGGTTTGATTAGTGTTTTGGAGAAATCCACTCGTCAGATTGTATTATATGAGAGCTGAAATACCGTAAGTAGTGGACCGAAAATTGTGATATAATATGCAATTCTGTTGTCATATTTATATTATGCTAGCAACATTTTTCAGCAAATAAAGCATTTTCTCAAAGACGCCGTAGACGTCTCTTGTTTTCGCCCTGATTTGCCAGCTAGAACAAATTAATTATTAACACAAAAACATATTCCCCCATCCACTGATTAGAGGGAAGTTAGGGGACAGCTCTGAACTTAACTTAAGGCGTCTCAAAGCGCCTCTTTCAGGTTGGTGCCGGATTCATTTACTCTCGCAAGGAATGTATCTTTCAGCAGGTTGGATTTCCGACTTATTTCGTACGTTCTCTAAATACTTTGAAATCCAGGTTACATTTAAAGGGAAGAATTACAGAAGACAGCTCACCGCAGTTACCCTGGCAGCACGGAGGGCAGCGCAGTTGCCTCTTCAGGTACCATGTTATGTAAATACCTTTTTCTAATGAAACTCGTTTGTCTCACCAAACCGAGTGACATTGTCATAGATCGTAACCAGGTAATGCTGGTTTTCATCAGATGATGCGGAGTCACAGTATCAAAACTATTACTAGTGAGCGGGGGTTCACTGAACAGTGCTCCAAGCTGTGACCGTTTTGGGGGAGTAGTGAAAGTCGCCATTTTGGCGGTCATGTGCCAAAGTCCCGAGATTTTGCGAGACGCGTTTTTCTAGTAGTTAGTGTTTATGGTCTTTTTAAGTTAAAGTGAGATAGACATTTGAATTAAATGTCATTTATGCTCTGTTTTCTTTGTAATTTGCCTAATTTCGCCCTTGTTCTGTGGGTATTAAGCCTTGAGTTGTCGCGTGTACCTTTGCCCAAAATCGATTGCGATTGTTCGGCAGCCATTTTGATTCTTTCAAACCTTTCTGTAGTGTTGCACAAAAAATATTTTATGTCTGGCGACCATTTTATAATTTTAGGTTGCCAAAAGGCGACTTTTAAAAAAGGCGGGCTTGGAGCACCGTCATACATTTGCCAATTGGTGCATGTGCTTCTCAATTGTTAAAACAACATGACGTAACTCCTAGGGAGTCAGGAGAGGTGCGTCAAAGAAAACTTCGTTCCCGGGCTTAGCAAAATTGATTCTTCTCATTATATATACCAACTCTTTGGTTCTGCTCTGATTGGCAGATACCACCCTGTCATAAGGTCCCTAATTTTTATAGATAACTAACTATTACTTCTTTCTTTCTCTTAAAATGAAAAAAGCTATTTTCATTTACAGCGTCGGCTTGCAGAATATGGCTTTGCAGCACGCTACAAAGGACCCATTGGTAGAAAGGCAGTTGAAGAGAGTAAACGGTCGATCAGTCTAGAGACAGGAGAACTTAGTGATTCGGGTAGGAAAAGGAAATGGGTGGAATTAAATTTTAATAATTAAAAAAGTTTCCGTTGGTCTATGCATTCGAATTAAATGTTAGACATTTCCAATGATCTGATAGTACTTTCCTGGCGTTGTTCACCTCAGTTTCTAGAGACAGGAATAGGGCAGACAACATCGTGGGGCAGTAAAATTGGTTTCCATGCATTACCCTGAAAGATAAAGTTTGACACCTTATGCCTTTTGTTCATGTGGACTTGTTTTGTAAAGATTCTCATGATCACGAGAGGTTAAAAGACCTCTATCCTCACTTGTGACGATAAACGCTCAGTAATAATGCTTCTTTTTTTAAGGGGTATAGAAAAAAAACTACTACTAATGTTTGCAGAAAATTGTTTGAATTTTGGGTTTTCAGGACTAACGAAGTTGAATGTTTTATTTTACAGTTACAGATTCATCAAGTCAGGACTTCAGTAGCAGCGGAAACAGTTTCATTAGTGAAAACAGTTATAGCAGTCCAGATGAACCTAAAAGATTGAAACCAAAAACCCCACTCAAGTCCAAAACACGCAAAGAAAAGACAGCTAAAACACCGATCAAGAGTGAGAAAAAGAAAATGCAACAAACNAAAAAACTACTACTAATGTTTGCAGAAAATTGTTTGAATTTTGGGTTTTCAGGACTAACGAAGTTGAATGTTTTATTTTACAGTTACAGATTCATCAAGTCAGGACTTCAGTAGCAGCGGAAACAGTTTCATTAGTGAAAACAGTTATAGCAGTCCAGATGAACCTAAAAGATTGAAACCAAAAACCCCACTCAAGTCCAAAACACGCAAAGAAAAGACAGCTAAAACACCGATCAAGAGTGAGAAAAAGAAAATGCAACAAACTAAACCAGCCGATTCTGCTGGCAGAAAGGAAAAGGCAGGGAAGAAGGAAGCGAAGAAAGCCACCGCGGACGCCTCTATAACACCTTATGGAAGTAAAGGTACATTAACTTATATTTATGAATTTAAGGAAATTGTTGGAAATTATGGTTAGATCGTGTCACATGTAATAACCAAAAAAAAAAACAAGAAACGATTTAACAATTAAAATACCCTCGACCGACAATGCTGGACTGCAAGGCTTCTTTACACCATGAAAATTACATCTATAGTAACTTGATTTCTACGAAGATAAGGTATGTGTAGCACCGTAATGCTGAAAGTATAGTGCTCTTTCAGAAATGAATTTTTATTTAAGGAATTTTGACCCTGTCACGAGTTCTCAGTTATTCTAGGATTCCCCCTGCCCACCAACACAGAAAAAGCAAAGTGTGGCCTAGCCTTACATTCACTTGGAAAGTCTAAGTTAGTAACTTCTCCAGCACTGTACTAAAGAGTAGCATAGATACACGTTAGTACGTTCACTAATGTTTGCGTCGCTTATTTTTTATTTCTCGTAGAATTAGCACCTCAGAGTAGTAGTACAAGTACGAATATCGAGATGCAAATGGATACTGAACAACCAACAGAGGGAGATCAAGGCAAGAATAAAAACACAGAAATGGTGCTCAGTAATCACTGTGAGGCCCCTGTTCCCAACACTTTGAACAGTAAGATATATTCTGAGGACACCATATGTGAGAATGAAAGGAGTATGACTAAACCAAGTGCCAAGAAGTTGGTTGAATCAAACAGTTTAGAAGTAAAAGTTGTTAAAAAGAGGAAGAAGTCTGATGAAGTGCGAGGTAGAAAGAATGCTAAGAAAAGCAAGGAGGATAACTCTAATGTCAGCCTTTTGGAAAATTCAGCTAAAATCAAACAACACGAAAAGGCAGATGCCAACGTCATGAGTTTAAACACTTTACTGAAAACACAAAAGAAGCGAACAGCGTGCGAGGAAAGTAATCAGAAGAAGAAAAAAGTTGCTGCGAAGATAGAAAAAGATCCTCCTGACACTGCTGTGCGGGAGGAGGTGAAATGGGATAATTCCTTTTCACCTAGCACGTCTAATCTTGATGATTCCATAGAAAACCAACGAGAAGAAGCCGTTAGTAAAACCAAAGAACGGGAAAGGCCTACTGAAGATAGAACCAAAGCTGAAGGTCCATGTCCTGAAAGCGGGGGAAACGGAGTAGATAAGGAAAAAGATTCTGGAAGTCACAAGAAGAGGACAAATAAAAATGAAAAGAGGAAAACAGCGGGAAGTTTCAAAAAAGGGAACGAAGGACGGGAGTCAGGGAAAGGTAGTGAAGAATTAACCCCGAGTTCAGAAGGAACTGGTAAAAAAGAACCACCTGGAGACGGTTTGCACCCAGAAAACCATCCACAACCCCAGAACTCTGGCTTTACTCTTAAAAGATCTTCTGCCAATACAGATGTGCGAGTATCCTTGACTGAAAAAGTTACTCAAAAGAAGCCTTTACCGAAGTTAGTTAAAGCTTTTAAGCCTCCTATAGCGAAGGAAGGCAAAGGACCTAAAATGCCTAAACTTTTGAAACCCCAGTTTGTTAGCCCAGCGCTTGCCGTAAAAAAAGGCGATAAAAACGATCTTCGTAAGGAGGGAAGTGAACCAAAAGCAGAGTCAAACACTGAAACGAAACCACTTGGAACCACAAAAGGAATGAAATTAAAGAGCAAATCCCCACAGACAATGGTTCATTCTCAGAGTGAAAAGTCAAAGGAATCTGAACGTCATCAAGCTACAGACATCTTACCAGGTTAGAATGTCATTTTCCGACCATAGCTCTTAGATTTCTCCGAAGTGAACCCTTTGGTAGCATGTAAATATATACCTAGTGTCCTACTTTATTTTTTTATTTCTCTAAATCTTGAAAGTACTTATAAAGACAGAACATACACTGAAAATTAAAATGTCTGATTCAGCCCCTCCTGGCCATTTGAGCCCCATTTAGGACAAAACAGCTCCATCAAAAGGCTCTTTTAGTCCACGCTGGATCCCCTTCAGCCCCTGGGTCCAAATCAGAATCAACCCTAGGTAATTGGATGGTATTGGCCCTGATCAGGATGCCCTGATTTAAAGGAGCCAAATTAGACCCAAAAACAGGACTGTATTTTACTTACCAACATGGCCCCATTTTTCGGGCTAAACAGATCTTTCTGATTTGCAGAAAATAACCCATCGTTTCACTGTTAAAATAGAACCTGAGAACAGTATGCTCTACGTCGAGCGATGAACGTACTTCCACCAAACTGTAAGTGATGGGTCTTTAGGGTGAAAACAAATGTAACTTGGTTATTTTAATTATCCTTTTGTTTTAGAGGACCTCGAGGCCGAAATAGAGGAAATTGACAATGATATCGCAAGCATACAGAAAGAGCTCAGGGTGTCTGACATCAGTGACACAAGTATCTCCGAGGAGAAGGTGGTCTCTCCAATTGCCAGCCCGCATCAATTCTTGTCTGATTCGCCGGAATTTTAAAATCGTTGATGTCATAGTCTAAACTCTGTTATGCAAGACTGTCTACATTATGCTCTAACCTGTTTCCTTAAGAAAACTTTCAGAATGACTAGATAAAATTTGGCACAAGATAACTTAAATAATATCATGAAACGAATGATGTGATGTCAGTTCTCATTCTGGTAAAGGATATACCGCAGAAGGGCAAAGTATGTTAAAAGGTTGTGGGCTTTAGAGGAGCTGCTTGAAAAGTATACCGGATTTTTTGGGAGTTTACCATAAAGAAGTAAGGCTGTAAGATAAGATGCCAAATTTAGATCTCGTTGTAGCTCTCTTACAGTGAGCCCTACTTATTTTTATCGCTTAAATTAAACATGTTGAGAGATATGACGCTTGTCGGAAATATTTCAAACGCGTTTAAGATCTATCTAAGGCCATTGGACAGTAAAAGTGGTTGGAATATGACTTCAAGATATAAAGTTTCATTTAGCTTTTTCATTTAGTTTAAAACATCATTAGTGTTTGGAAACATTCTAGACAAATCTTTGCCAAATTCTGGTGGTTTGAATAACTTCATATCGAAACCACCACACAGCAACATGTTGTCTTATTTTGATCTCCATCAGTGGCCATTTGAGGTTGTTTGTGAGACTAGGTCAGTTTTGTGTATAATTGCATAGTGAGATTGTTTTGGGCGAAGTAACGGCGCTTTTTTATTGGCTATTTCGAGACTTTTCTGGAAACTGTGTCATAATTTGTCCTCCTAAACAATCGCGTAGTGCAATTATCTTATAAATAAATAAATGTATGTATCATCAAGTCATTATTGTTTGAGAAAAAAAGACTTATGACCCTATTTTATTGCGAGAATTAAGAGTTATTTTTTTTTAATCAAACTTTTTAACAGATTTAATTGCATTTTCCCCATAATTTTTCAGCTCATTGGGAATTTACAAATAAAAATTTACACAAAAAGGATGTGTATGGAAAGTATTTCAAATAAAGTGTTTGTTGAATGCTGTTGTCCTTATCCCTTGACGTAGTGAAAAATAACCACAATCATAGTTAGTAGATTGGAATGGTTGTGAAACCCAACAGACTCCTTTGTGATATATTTTTTGTGAACCTGACGGTGCACAACGTTCAATAGCATTCCCATCATTTTGATCTTGCTGACTCATACTGACCAATAAAATTTATCCCGTCGCAATTTGCCGACATGGAAAAAAAAGGATTGTGCACCTTCAGGGAGCTTCTAACCTAAACTGCAGTACTGTGGTTTTTATATTTGATGTTTTCTCGCTTAAGGTGGTTCGTACCAAAAAAGTAAGCCAAAGCCATAACAGTAATTTGTAGAGTTGGATTTTTCAATGAGTGTTTGAACCAAAATAGTTGTTATCTGTCCGTTTTAAGTGGTTACCGTGGCAACACATTCCTTTTGAATGCCTAAATGGTACTTGTTATCTCAGCTTGGCGTTTGTCATATTTCAATACTTGTACTTTCCTAATATATACCTCCATGGGAACCCATATAACAGATATATACCTCCTCAGGACCAACCCATAATATATGCGTTGCTCTAGCTCTCAGTTATGTGCTCCTACTCTAGCCAGACGTTCGGGAGAATCTCCGTTAAGTCCATCATAGCAGCTCCTGATCATAGTCAGCACAGGGAGTACCTGTGCAGGTCTGGAAATTTAGTAGCCTGTTCCAGGCGCTCAGATAGTGCGGAGCGGGGCGAAGTAAAAAGGAGCGCGAAAAAATAAAAGCGAGGGAGGAGGAGAGGTGAGAGAGTTTCCGCACCTCTCTCCGCACCGCTCTCCACTATCTGAACGCTTGGAATAGGCTAGAAATTTAGAAGCTATTTTCTCGTCGCGTTTACAGCAAACGTGAATTTGTACCACTTGACCAAGTTTCTCATCTACTTTATATCGTTTACTGTTAATTTCATTACTTTTCACAGTAAGACTACACGAAAATCGGTAGATTCACGCCAATTCTATCCATAACAATTGTTTTAAGCTGTTTTTATCTCCTCATTTTTCGTTTTTAAAATTTCTCGACTTGAATCTCACGTTTGCCGTTTGCCGTAAGCGCGATGCTTAATCTCTCTAACATCACAAAATGCCTACCCTAGGTGCCAGGGACTTTTCATGCGCGGTGTCCGTCTTCGGCCAAGTCTTTGTGATCCGCCTTTGGCCGAAGATCTGTCAGCCATTTAAACGCGAGAAAAAAAAGACGACCGATCGATACATACCCGGGGTGGTGCTTAAGGGTGGTGCACTCACAAAAAACGTGCTTAGCTTCCCGCAATAATCAATTTTAAGCGGGAAACGATTGCGGTGCATTATGGGGTGCAATCTGTATATCGTCCCCAGTCTCTTTTGCGCTTTGACCGCATCTTGTCTCCCGTGATGTTGAATGTGCACTCAGTTGTGCATTTGTTGACATTGGTTACAAAGTTTTATGTTCACTATAGAGTAGAATCCAGCGATATAGCGTCCCTTTAATGGATAGATCTCGAGACTGGCTATTTGAGCTTGAAGTGGCAATGTAGGATAACAATCGTGAGCATCCCGCGGCTAATATGTCAAGCCTCATAATATTGGAGTCGGTAAGCTAATGAACTGCTCTTATAAACTTTACGTTCCTTTCTCGTTTGTTATTTTTCTTCATGCTGTGTAAGACATAGTAACTCATCATTTTTAAAGGTAAACTGTTAATACCTTGAATTATTGACAGTGGTACGGTTTCTTTACAGCCACTTAGTAGTTTACTAAATACTGAATAATTTAAAACGCCGCGACGCTTTGGAAGCCATCTGGCTGTCGTGGAGTGATGAAGGAAGCTCATAAAAAGTGACGTATCACGAGTATGATGCGGTTACTTTTCTCGCCGGGTAGCCAATATTCAGATGTTTTACCTTCAAGTAAAGTGGTTGATATTGATATTATCGCTTGATTGTGCGAGCGTAGTGTTGCAAGTGAATGTCGAAAACAAACAAACAGATTAATAAACGTCAATTCAACTAGTGAATTAAAATACATAACTTTATATTTTCAGCTCCGTAGTTCTTTTTTCATCAAATGCTACATTTCTCATAAAAATTCTCATTTCCTGTCAACTCGCCTCATGAAAAGGATCTAACTGTTCAGCTGTAATATTCTTCTCCAGATGTGTTTTCCACTGTAGGCTTGTGTCTTAATTTTCTCATAATCTGATTGTCACATCAGGAGAATAAAGAGATTATTCAAATATAGCGACTGCACCTTTCAAGAATAGACAGAATAATAAATGGATGTAAATCGTTCCCACTAAACAGTCGGCAGTAAAGTGGTGATGGTAAAAAAGACAACTACAAACAAGTACATGGCTTCCCCCAAACATTTTGTGATTGGTTTTGAATTTCAGAATAGTCAGAAATATATATATGCATTTGCCAACTTGCCTTTCCCAAAGAAAATTAAAGAGAGAATTGGTAATCCAGCAGTTTACATTGTACACTGTACCTCACAAATGAGAACAGAAAGGAATAGTTGAAATGAACTGAACAAGTAGGAATCCCAACTCGCCCAGGGCACTAAATTGTCTATTTACACTTCTGTTGCTGTTGAGTTGAACTTTTGTACTACCAAAAACTAATCCAGCAAGTTAGAGAGGGGCTAAAAGGTCTTATTAAATATCATTTGGTTGTGCAAAAAGCAGGGGAATTACTTTCTTTTCCCAGTGTAAGCAGTTGCCAATGGTGGGATAGGCAGCTATGACCTGGAAAGAGACCATTACCAATCTTAGAAACAAAAGTTTTAATAAGTGGTAAGAAGTCCTCTATGGGTTGTGGTTGACCCGTGGTAACTGGTTCTTTTGAAACCCTTGAAAAAGGTCTTGAAAATCATGAAAACAGTCCTTTCAAAATTGTATTATTTGGAAATAATATGTGAGGCCATGTTAGAATAAGAATGAAGAAGGGGTAGTGTAATATTAGAGTATGACATGTTACATGTATGTTATGAGTAGACCTAGGAGCACAGACATACACACTCTGCTTCAGGACACTGGGTTCACCACTGTCAGAGAACTCAGAATGGCAATGCCAGACTAAAGTGACTTGGGCGAGAGAATCCATGTTGTCCTAGTAAGCACCTGACCAAACTAAACTAACCTACTATGACATGTTCAATTTTTTTCCCATTTTAGGATGCAGGGGAACTTGAAGACATTGATGACAGGCTTCAAAAAGATGGTTATAGAACTAACATCCCAGTTGAACACAAACTTCGTTACTTTTGGAGGCAGTTTACGAGATCCGAAGCCAGTCTCAAGTCCTCTCTTGAGAGTGTTGAACAGCTCCGCAAGCAACATGGTGAGGAAATGATTGAAGTGGAAAACTATGTTGCACACATCCGGCAGCTTTCAGATGAGAGAGAGGCTTTAACACAAGACTTGGAGGCTGAAAATGAACAGCTGAAAGCAGAGCTTGAACAAATGAAGGTGGAGAAAGAAGCTGGAGCTTATATTTCAGAAGACATCTGTGACATGCTCATAGAGTCTGGTTTGACACAAATTGGAAGAGATACCAACCCTGTAAAGGAACAAGTGAATTATTTGATTAAAGAAAGAACATCTCTCTCGGAAAAGGTACGTAGACTAGAACTTGACAATGAAAATCTCAAAAAGAATTCAGATACTGAACAGTCCAACCAGCGGATGATGAAAATTATGGAAGAGGAGAGGAAAGACATGGAAGATGAGATGAACAGGATGCGTGAAATGATGAAGCAAGTTAAACAGGAGGAGCGGAAGATTCATGAACAGGAAATGAAGAAGGTTACAGAGGAAAACGATGGTCTGAGATCAGAGCTGCAGAAAGCACAGAAACAACATAATGCAGATATGACAGAACTTATTAACAGACACCAAGGTATGTTTTTATTTATATTTTGTAAGGGCTACTCAACAAAGTTAAATAGAAGCTAGGGGAGGCTTCCGGTTGTAGCTCCAAGGTCTAACCCCTTACCAGTGTTGCTGTACTACTTTTGATGGAGAATGTTCCCTTTCTGTGTACCTTAATTTAAAAGTGGTACCCCTTCCCCCATACCTTAAGCAAGAAGTCTCCTTGACAATGTACAGTGTTAAACAAATTAATAATTATAAATGATGCACCAATAAAGTGCATCTGTTTAAAATATTTTGGTGAAAAGTCCTTATGATTTTACATGCCAGTACTTCAGCTCATGAAACCCCCACCCTTTAATATCCCTGAGTTCCCTTTGAGTGGAGCTCTGGAATGAACACTGTACTTACATGTATGTGGGATCATTTATTGAGTGCAGAGCAAAATAATATTACTTTCCACTTCTTTAATTTACTGCACTTTTCAAAAACATGCGAACTCTGAAGTTCAAAGGCCAAGTGACAATATTCAAAAGGTCATGGTAACTTTGTGATCTGTGATTGGTGGATTTCTATCTGTTTTGTGTGTTTCCATGTTTCAAGGTTCGTTGCTTGTGAATGTAATTATGATTGAGGGCAGTGAGAAACGCAATTGGGAAGGGTACTTTTAAATTTTAAAGTTTGCGTATTTGTGAAAAGCACAGTAATGTAAAAAAAAAAATGCATGACTCACCTTTTACCCTCTCCACAGGAGAAAAACTTAAGTTGCTAGAAGAGAGAGAACAAGAGAAAGAAAAATCTGCTGTCCATGGAAGTAAAGCTGACAAGGTTATGGCTGAAGTGGAGGAGTTAAAGAGCAAAATGAGATCTATTGAATTGGAAAAAACATCTTTACAGACCACTGTAAGTTCTTTTTGCAACATTATCATTATTTTTCACTCCTGTACTAAAGAGTCTTTTTAATGGATCATGCATTGAAATTACATTTGGACAATTCACAAGACACAAGGAAGTTTGTCCTCGTTTTTTTTCCCAGTGCAGGTTAAAATTCAGTCTGCGTGTCAAAATACCAGTTTGCATAGAGTGTACATGTATGTTTACAGTGTTAACGTCTGTTGTCCCTTGATGTACAGGTGCAGTCACTAGAGGAAGAAATTGAGAAAGAAAAAGAAGAGTTAAATAAGAGTAAAATCAGCCAAGAAGCATCCATCAGGAAGCTCAAAACTGAACTATCAGGAACAAAGCAAAAGCTTCAAGAGACAGAGGTTAGTTGCTGCATATGCTCACAGTAGCTGATAATATTGTGCATTACAATAATGCATCTCCCAATAATAATTAATTGTTGCCCATTTGCAAAAATGTTGTTTTGTGTGTTTTGCTCTGCACATGCATCATCATTAGGTAAAACTGAAAACCCAAGAAGAAGAGAGGAAGACCATTGAAAGCCGGCTTCAAATAGCACAGAAGGATCTTACTACAATAAGGGATAGAGAAGCTCAACTTACTTCTGAAAAGGTGCTTTGTAATTTCCATATTCCTCTTGACTATAAACATTTGGGTTTTTTGGAAGGGTTAATTTTTTCTTGTGTACTATAAACATGGCCTGCGTCACAGACGTAATTTAACCCCGGTTAGTAATATCTGCAAAGCAGCACCAAAACTATTAACTTGTGGGCCCCCAGCGGACTCAATGAATTACTGGAAGTGCATTTCGAATTTCCTTGCATCCTGATTGGCAAATCGACAGTGGCTTTTTTAACAGGCCAATCATGGCGCGTACTCAAATTCTGGTACCCAGGTGGAGTCCTAGAACAAGAATTTTGGGGCTGTTTTGCAGACTGACTTTAAGCCAGGGTTTAGTTTCGTCTGTGGCACAGGCTATATAAACATTGTTATTTATCACTTTGTTTGTCTCAAATGATAATGACATACCGTAAAATCCTGAAAATAAGCCCCTCCATGTGAAAGCCCCTCCAAATATAAGCCCCTGGGGGGCTTGTACTTGGAAAATTACCCTCAAATACAAAGTAAAACAAAGCAAAAATGGTAAATTTAATTCCAACTATAATAAGGCTAGCCCAATTGGTTTTTAGATGCAAATTTCCCTCCGTAGATAAGCCCCTCCGAATATTAGCCCCTCCAAAAATAAGCCTCTCAAAAAGGGCCTTTGAAAAATATAAGACCAGGGGCTTATTTTCGGAATTTTAGGGTATCTTTCCCATGACTCAGGAATTATTATTAATGAAGGTCATACATGTATCTGCCATGCATGTTTACCAGGTTGAGATCACTTTACATTTTCTTCCGTGTTGGCCCCCCTTGAACGGATCTTTGATAAACTGGCAAAGCTAATGCAGTTTTTGGTCTAATATTGCACTAAACCTGTTTTAATCTCATACACACAGAACAGTGTTTTGAGTGAAGCCAAATCATCAACTCAGAAGTAAGTTACAGACAAATTAATTTGTGTTATGTACTTCTACAATAGTTCATTATAACAAGTTACTAACAACAATAATTGTTGAAAAACAACAATTAATAACTTAGTAGTTGTTTTTTTTAGTGAATTTTTTGTGGTTAGTGATCAGAGATTTTGATTATCTATGCACATTTAAGTACTGTTTAAGTAGTCAATTGCATGTATCTCTGAGAAGATTGTAAATCTACTAGACAGGAAATAAGGATACAACAGCTAACTGATGAAAAAAGCAGTCTCCAAGAACGTCTCAAAACAGCAGATGATACAGTTGAACGGCACATTAAGCAGATTGAGAATTTAACATTACAGCTAGGAGAGGCAGAGAGAACACTCGCAGAGAAAGAAGAGGATATTGAATTAAAGGACAAGTCTTCGAAAGATGAGGTTAGCAGTCATTCTAGATTCTGACTGAAAAATTTAAAACAGGCATGCAATATTTTTTTAAAAAGAACATCATCTGTCCAGATCACCATATTAACTGGACAAAGCAAATAATTTGTTGAACATAGGGGGTTACATTGTACTTCTAGGCAGAGCGTGAGGTATACAATGATAAGCATAAGAAGCAAAGAAACAAAGAAACACAACTGTTTATGTAAGAGAGATTTTGGATTAATACCTTATAAGTTTATGCTGATGGTATGCAGGTTTCCAAATAATTATATTTAAAGTTTTGGATTAATTTTTCCCAGATCTGTACTGACTTTTTCTTATATGATACTTTTACGAAAATAGTAAAAAACTGGATATTCATCTTTTTTTGCTTCCTTATCTTTATGTTTTGGATTTCATAAACTAAAACTGATAGAACACTTTGTACTTTTAAGTCCAGCAACCTCAACAGTTTTGGCTGCAATGACAGGAAGTTGAAAGTTGCTATACTTAATCCAACTTATGTTAATATTGTGTTGCTCTTTATCAGCTTAATACACTGAAGGCAAAGTTTGCAAGGGCCACGGATGAAGCAACAAAATTAAGAGAAGAGCTGTCAGAAACAAAACTCAAACTTAATAAGGTGAGATATAGGTAGAAAACCCCGTCAAATAACAGTGCATTGTCTCCCCCATCCCCCTCCCCTGGCAGGGTGTGTAATGTAGTTTTGTATAGACAGCAGAGTATTGGCCTTAACTAATGTCAGTTATTAAAAAGTAATTGTTCAGTTGATTATTCCTGTATCCCTGAGCTCTGTGATTATTAATTGAAAGCTATAGCCTTATTTGTACGTGTAGTACTTAACTGACTTTTGTTGAAATTATGCAGTACCTTTACTAGGTGATGTATACCAAAATGGCCTGAAAAAAACTACTTGTGGATATTGAGAACAAGTTTGTACACAATACTTGCACTCAACTCATATTTGGCAACAGAAATGCTTTTTTAAAACTGAAATTTGAGGCAACACTTCTTTATCATCTACGAAAAACTGTAAAGCTAAGCTAAGTTAAAAGATCTCCTCCTGTTATTAGATTTAAGACTGCTAATTAGACTGAATGTTGAAAGGAGCAGGGAAGAATGAAGAATCAATAATTGCTCTGTTTAATTCCATTCATCTACCTTAGCTTGTGATATTGTCAAGTCTGATCAATATTATTTGAAATATTTGAATGGGATTATGCAAAATCAGTTGCACAGACCGTGTTCATGTCCTTCTTGTCAATTTTGTACTTTGAAAAGTTACAAAACTTGATTCCTATTGTTTTACAAACTGTTTATAGACTATGTCTGATCACCAAGCTAATGAGACAAATTATCAGGAAAAGTTGAATGCTCAGTTTGGCCGCAGCAAGAGTGCAGAGGAAGAGAAAGAACTGCTACGGGAACAGATTGTCGACTTGAGAAAGGTTAAT
>CALNXI010004738.1:0-22185 GCA_942486025.1 Porites evermanni | reverse complement strand
GCTGCTGTTATTCTTACAGGGTGCAGAACGAAAGAACAAAGATGAGTCAAAAAGTGCAGAAAAGAGAATTCAGAAATGGGTGAAACAAAATACATCTGCTTGTGCTGGTGAGTGTTTATCTGAGAGTTTTTTTTTCCATGCCAATGCTTGATGGAGCTGTAACCAATGCTTCACTGGTTAGCATCTTTGTTTTTTGTGGTGTGTTTTACATGTAAGTGTTTTGTTGTGTCATCCTGCATTTTAAGGAATTGCAGTTTTTGAACACTTGTTGCCACTTCTGTGTCAAAAGTTCCCTCTTTATAATATTTGAATATCTTTTCAGATCCCAACATGGTTTCACCTACAACTCTGTTTCATCCTCCAAGTAAATACACCCAGCTTCAAACAACAACCCCATTAGGACCCAAGCCAGTTCTGTTTACACCCGCTGTACACAATGTGCATGTGAGTAAATTTACAGAATAGTACACTGTAGATCTAGACATTTGACATTTGAGGATTGCACTGAAAACGATAGGCAGATTATGAAAAGGAAATTGTACAAAATAGTTTATGACATGCTCAGAGTGACAAATATTGATCACCAGAACTTAGGTATAATCCTTTGTGCATGCTTTCGCATGAATTCTCATTTGACATTTTATTACCTTTGCTAAATAGGCCTAGGTATTTGTGCCAGGTTTTAGCTGACAATACTGTGAAATGATCTGTAGTATGTAAAAATTATATGAAATGCATTAAAAATGTGAAATGGAATGGAGAAGTGACAAATGTAACTGGATGTCAACAGGATTCATATCTATGATCATTGTATTAGTAACATTACCTTTAATCCCAAGACTTTCAATTAGTTTACCTGTAGTACTGATTTCCAATTTATGTCCTCACTTTCTTACTCATCGCCTTTTCCTCTTTGCTTACAGGGAGGATTTGAAGAATCATCTCTGCAGACTTTGTCCCTTCTGGCATCAATTAAGTAAGTATTTTCTCTTGAAAATGAATACCTTTTGAGTTACTTATGAACAATAATATTGCTTAGTATGTCAATTACTACAGTTGTGACATTGTCCTGTTGCCTACTTTAGGGATCGAGAAAATAAAAGGACACTGCAATCACATCTTGTCATGGCAAAGGTATTTTGAGAACTTGTTTTTATGCCTCTTCCTACAAGTAGTGTTCTATGATATTTTGAAATTTATTAATATGCCTGTTGATTCCCTTCATCTCACAGGATGAGCTTGCTGATTTAGAGGTTGTTCCCAGGGTAAAAGTTCAGAAAATCCACAGACCCAATAGACCAGGTTAGAGACAAAATATTTCTTGTGCCAAAGTGTTTCACTTCTCTCAGGAAAAATGCATTTAGAAAAAACAGGGTGCCAAGTAAGTCAAATGCAATGTGACACTTGTTTCTGCAGTTGTCACTTCTGTCAGATCAGCTTGCAAAACAGCTTTCAGTCCACATGAAATTATTAGGAATGTCAATTTGCCTGACAGTTCTTAATATGTAATTTTTATTTGCAAGAAAACTTACTGGCCAGTGGGTGGAATTCACCAGCTTGGTGGTAAAATCCACTAGACTCGGGCTATCGGGCACGACTTTCTTTGCATGAGGAATAACCATCCATATAAAAATCCCAGTAGCACTGGAGATGTAAATAAATGTAAATATCTTATTATCCACTCCTCACAGGGCTTTTCAGGGATAATTTACAACACTGTTTGGGGGACTTTGCCAGACTGCTTAAGGTGCAGTTTACAAGTACTGAAGGAATGAGTGATGATGCCCCCGTAAATGAGTGTGAAAGTGAGATAGACCACTACACCGGGCACTACGTGCCCTACTCTTTACGAAGAGTGTGTGGGTTCTTTAACGTCCCACAGATTTATTACATNTTCCTTCCTCAGCTGTTACCATCTATGTGAAGAAAGAAGAAGAAAAAGTGTACAATGCATTGATGCTGGACAGCTTGACAGTCGGCGATATGGTTGAGGCAGTATGTTCTTTTGTCTTCTCATACCTAATATTCATTGTAAACATCAGTAAATACTCATACTTTTCCTTGTTTTCAGCTTCTTATCTGCATTTTAATCTTCTGATTGATTGTTTTTAGAGCTGAGTAAGAACATTTTCAAAATTTATTTTCTTTGTAGGTTGCTAGTAAATATGGCATGCCACCTGAAATGATCAAGAATGTGTACAAAAAGACAAAGAAGGGGTAAGCTATTAAGCAGCGATGCCAATGCACTTTTTCTTTATTGTTTCCCATTAATTTCCTTTGACCCTTGTTTGGAGAACTTGCATACATGTATGCTTATATAATACAGTCATTGTAAAAAGTACAAAATGTAGTTATATCCACTGAAATGTCAATTGAATTGGAATTACACCTTTAAAAAAATTGAAAAGCTGACATCTTAAGCTTGCGTTTGGTTGCAAATTTTTGCGTTTCAGTCATTCCCCCATTAACACTGCACCTATTTTGATCTATATCTCTTAATGAAAAAGGGACATTAAATATACATTGAAATATTCACCTTGGTTTTTTTTTCCCTTTCTTTCAGTATCCTTGTGAACATGGATGATCGAATGATTGAACAGTTTGTCGACGAAGATGATTTCATCATAAACTTGGATTTTGACAATCAGCTTGGGCATTTTGAGTTAACTCTTCAGTATTGAAATCACCCCATACCATCAAAGGCCAAAAACTATATTATAATATAAATATTTTTTCCTTTGCTCCAACATTCTTAATGTATTCTCTCTTTCATTATTAAGCTCTACATGTGTGAAGTGAAAGTACAACATGTAGGATTATTACTGGTACGTTATTATTTAATATCTTCTTGGCATATGGGAACCTGTAAAACCTCACTTCTTTAAGTTAACCCTTTTACAAACATTCAGGAAAAATGCTTGATTTCTCTTTTGTAAATTATTGAAAGACAAATAGCATCATGTCAAAGTACTGCTGAAGAAGTCTCATTTGAATGGTCACACCATAGAAAATTAGTCCACAAACATAAAATTAGAACTACATAGAAAACAAACATACCTTGTAAAAGTACTGTTACATTATATGGTTTTATTGGACTGGTCATGCGTTAGGGATTAAGTCCAGAGTCAAATGTTATATCTACAGTATGTACAAAACAAATAATTGATAGTATCATGTTAAAGTACAGCTTAAATGTTTCATTTGAATGGCTACACTGTAGGATGTCATCTACAGACTCAGAAGTTAGAACAACTTACAAAACAGACAGTACTGCCAAAGGTTCTATTTTAAGAAAGGTCACGTGACAGGATTTCATCCTCAAACTCAAAAAGTTACACAAAAGAGGATGTAACCATTATTATTATTATTATTGTTATTATTATTATTATGGCAGTTCAAACGTCTGGATGCCCAGAGTAAAATTACTATTATTATTTTTATTATTAGCTTTGGAGAGTGATAGGATTAAGTAAGGTAAAAAAATTCATTTTTACACTAAAAAGATATAGGTAACAGTAACAGTATGATAGCTTAGTCTCAAAGTGACCATTCATCATGAGGTCATAAAATCACATAGTAATTTCATAAAAAACAAACTTGTGTCTTGTATCAAACAGTGCCACAAGGTAGTATTGCTAAAGAGACTTTTTCATGTGAACAGCAATGTACCAATCCATACTATATGAAAATACTAAAGGAGAAACTTTCATTCATTTTATATTCCATTTGTCACACTTAAGAATTTGAGCTTAAAATTAAAAAAGCTCCTTTACTATATTAAAGCTAAACCTAACATACAGATTGTAGATTTGAAACAATTTTCAGACTGGCATCAAACATGCTCTCCTCACTCATCAGCTTCCAGGTAAAAGGAAAAATGGCTGATGCAGATTGTAAAAGCAGTCTGGCAGAAGAGTAGATCAAAACTTGTATTTTATTATAACGGTTGGTTACCATTGATAGAGAAGTTTTATAATGCAGTTTTGCTGGGAAAGATTTAGATTCTATTAAGGTCTTCTTGTCTCGTTGTGACGAAGTTTTGTTAAGAAGTTAGGGTAGTTCCTTTGGTATGCATACATTAAAAGTGCCAACGTTTTGCAATAAATTGTATTGAGATTAACATTGTAGAATGTTGATAGTTTGAACCTTGAATGGTTTTTATTTTACCCCTGGAATAAACTGAGCTATTCATCCACCCAACATAAGCCTGTGTGGAGTGAAGCGACAACTGAAGTTCACAGGCTGGCTAACATAGGGTCCACTTAATACAGACTTTGCTGTATATAATGAAAAGATAACCATTGCTATAGTTATGTAAAAGTCATGTCTATTGCAGCAAAAAATATATATTTTGTTTTTTATAAGTATTTAAAAAATAAAATAACATTACATGGTTGCTTAGAGATATGACATTTCTTTTCATGTTGAAAAATATTTGGCTTGTTCGCTTCACTCATTTTTAATTTTTTTATGACTTGAAGAGAAATTGTGTCTCCCCTCAGCTATGTAGTAAGTAACTAGTCAATCGCGGAGGAGGGTCCATCATAGAAGAGGATAAGCGTGATTCACATAATTATTAGGGGCTCTACATCTAACCCAAGTGCTTCCCTAGTAAATAATTAATGAGTAGAAACAACTTAGAGATGACTGGGGACGAGTCAGTTTTTAACCCATTAAAATCCTCACAAGGGCTTCAAGGTTGGAAACAGTGTAATGTAACACAATTTGCAAATGTTAAAACAACCAATGAAAAACAACTAATGTACATATACCATAACCAGTTTTGACAGCAAATCTTCCTATTTTTGAATACCTAAGAAAATTCCTGAACAAATTACACTACCCAAAAAATGAAGCCAAAATCTTCTCTCAAAAAAATTGTTTGCACCATCTGGTCACCATATCCCAGGCATACCCCCCACTTGGCTTGCCAGATTAAACATATTTCAGAAAAATTAACATCCAAGATCAATTGTTTCCATTCTTTATTTTTTTACACCAATGTTATACTTTATACTCAAAGATCAACTGATGAAACAAACTAAAGCTTTAATAATGCATAGGGAAAGTTCATTTAATATGACAAGGGGGGGGGATGAGTTGGGCTTGCAAGACCAAAGCCGACTATCAGCAAGAAACGTCGACCATGCAAAGAATGTGATTACATAACACAAATTTATGATTGTATGGTGATTTTTTGCAAAAAAATTAGGCTTTATGCCAAAAAATCCTTTTGAATAAATGTCGCAAATAAATGAATTATACAAGTAATTATGCACGTTTAAGACTGGATTTGAAGTCACAGAAAAACATGATCAACCATCAAGTCACACAATTCATTTGCTTGGAGATGTTTATGCAATTTAAATCAAGTACACTGTAGCAGCTATCAGTAAAATTAATGCGCTGAAGCTTGAGGCTAGCTTGGATGCTGAAGACCTTGTCAATATTATCTCCCTAGCTCTTTTCTCAGCAACCTTTCTGTTGATGTTTGTTGTACCATTTGGCCACAGAGTCATGCAATCTTCACCTTTGACGCCTTCGGTGTATTTCCACGAGTAGTTGAAAAGCCTATTGCAGAACGTTTTCGCATCACCATAGTATTCTTTGAAGGTCTTGCATGGCTTCTTACACATGTTTCCTTGCTTCGTCCAGTTCCAAGTTTTCTGATCCCCCCAGTTATCCGAGCAGGTGGAGTCNTCAGTTTTTAACCCATTAAAATCCTCACAAGGGCTTCAAGGTTGGAAACAGTGTAATGTAACACAATTCGCAAATGTTAAAACAACCAATGACAAACAACTAATGTGCATATACCATAACCAGTTTTGACAGCAAATCTTCCTATTTTTGAATACCTAAGAAAATTCCTGAACAAATTACACTACCCAAAAATGAAGCCAAAATCTTCTCTCTAAAAAATTGTTTGCACCATCCGGTCACCATATCCCAGGCATACCCCCCACTTGGCTTGCCAGATTTTATTTTCAGAAAAATTAACATCCAAGATCAATTGTTTCCATTCTTTATTTTTTTACACCAATGTTATACTTTATACTCAAAGATCAACTGCTGAAACAAACTTAAGCTTTAATAATGCATAGTTGGGCTTGGAAGACCAAAGCCGACTATCAGCAAGAAACGTCGAGCATGCAAAGAATGTGATTACGTAACACAAATTTAAAATTGTATGGTGATTTTTTGCAAAAAAGTTAGGCTTTATGCCAAAAAATCCTTTTGAATAAATGTCACAAATAAATGAATTATACAAGTAATTATGCACGTTTAACAATGGATTTGAAGTCACAGAAAAACATGATCAACCATCAAGTCACACAATTCATTTGCTTGGAGATGTTTATGCAATTTAAATCAAGTACACTGTAGCAGCTATCAGTAAAATTAATGCGCTGAAGCCTGAGGCTAGCTTGGATGCTGAAGACCTTGTCAAAATTATCTCTCTAGCTCTTTTCTCAGCAACCTTTCTGTTGATGTTTGTTGTACCATTTGGCCACAGAGTCATGCAATCTTCACCTTTGACGCCTTCGGTGTATTTCCACGAGTAGTTAAACAGCCTATTGCAGAACGTTTTCGCATCACCATAGTATTCTTTGAAGGTCTTGCATGGCTTCTTACACATGTTTCCTTGCTTCGTCCAGTTCCAAGTTTTCTGATCCCCCCAGTTATCCGAGCAGGTGGAGTCATCTTTGCAAGCTTCGAACCACGCATCACAATCTTCGCTGCACATAGGAACATTTTGAAAGCGTTCCTTTCGCGTTACCTTCGACACAGTGTCACGCGCAATCCAGGGGTTCATGTATGGAGAGCATTCATACATGCATGTATCCACTTCGAAGAATCGGCGGCACTTCGGTGACATGGTTGTGTTACACTGATCCCAATGCATGCGGTACAGAGAGAACACGCCGTCTTTTTTGATATTAAACGTCGTGTTCGCTGTGCAGCACGCGTGGTTCTTCCACGGCGTGCAGTGGAAAGTCTGATTAAACACATCAGCTTCAGGCCCTGGTTTCTCTTTATGGTGCTTCGAGTCGATGCAGACATCCAAAAACTCTTCAATCTCCCTGTCTGTTACGGCCAACGATGAAGTGATCGCACAGAGAAGCGCCAGTAACACGTACAGCTTCGCCATCGTAGATTGATCACTTGCTATCAAACCACGTGCTAAACAAACGAGAACATAATTATTATGATGCAATCAACAATACAATGCCAAAATGCGCGGACCTATGTACTGGCAATTCTATAAAACGTAAGAGCGATGTAGAATTAAGTTGTTTTTTTTTTAAACATTGTCGGAAATAAACTCACCAACTCCTAAACATGCCATGGAACTGCCTGATCATTTACTCTGCCTCCTGCTTTTAATCTTTGCGTGTTTCGGCTCCACCAATCAGCGTTTACCTGTCACAGGTTGCAGTAATTCTCGCGGGAATTTAGAAGGAAAGCATAACGAATGACTTTATAATAAACCTTCTGAAATTCCATTTCCTCCTCTGAAAAAAATACGGTTTATTTCCGAGGATATATAAAAAAATGCTGTTATTCGGTTAACAAGCTTTGACTGCCCTGGAACATTTTCGAATTTCACCGTAAACAAAGAATCCCGTCAAGCGCAAATGACGAAAATGCCAACTGGGGTGCTAAACACCCTCTGTCAGCACCCTACGATTTTGGCTAAAACTGAGTATAGGGGGCACCGCATTAAGGGAAATCAGGAGGGAAAATACTCTCTTGACAGATGCCGTATATGTTGCGTGAGTTTCAAGTAATTTCGCCTGGATAGGGTATGAAAAATCAGATGATATTCGCCTAGTTAAGTGTGTCATTTCTCTGCGAGGCAAGGTTTATTTTTGGCATGGTTTTTAGCATTTGCCAAGTCGCTCGCGTCGCTAACAAGCTTGCCTGCCTGCAGACGTTTCCTATTTCCCTTGTTGCACGCGGAAAAGGTCCCTTTTCCGCGTGCAACAAAAGCAAATAGGAAACGTCTGTCCGAAGGCAATAACAAGCTACTACGCGAAACTAGGGGACTCCGCATATGTTAGAAAGGTGCCCGAAAGAAACGAAGGTGTAGGGTGTCGTGCCCCCCCGGTTCCCCCTCCCAGGCATGCCCGTTTATGGGAAACTGATCAGTGGTATGAAGATTGGGAGTTTCTGGTTAATCTAGGATAGCGTAGGAATTTTTTGGTCCTTAGGCTTACAGTAACAGGTCTAAAATATAGTAGAAATAAAAGGTGATCGAATAAGTTTCGGTCAAGAGCCCCACAGTCCCAGCGGCACATCCCCTCCCAAATTACTCAGCCGATTTCGCGATTCCCCCGTGGATTGTACTAAACGAATGATTGATATAGTCCAGCGAAACACTGGAATAACTGGTGCTGCAAAAAAATATACATATTGCCGCTAACAATCGAACCTCTCCTCTTAATGGGCAGTGTTTCAGTTAGAAATATATCAAAAATGAGTTATGACTGTTGTCCCTATTCATGTATGGACACTTCTGTAATTCGGACAATGGAGGGGAGAAGTGTGACGTCACGTCACAATCGTAGCCAAATTTCTGGATCTCAACAATCTTGCTTGACAGAGATGACTCGGAGATGGCCATTTGCATTGTCAAACGATGAGAGAAAAGTCACGGGCTTCCGTTTTGTTCCTGACTGAAACCATCGAGCCTGCGTAGCAGGCGCTTGGAAGAAGTGAGCGAAAGAGAGAACGGGCGCGCGTGAGGGAGACACGCGAGGGGTGAGACCCCTTCTCGCGCGCCCGTTTTTTCTTGTGCCCACCACTTCCAAGCGCCTGCTACGCAGGCTAGAAATCATCATGCACGGGAACTGTCATACATGTCAATTTTTTCGTTTTTCTTCTGCCATATTGGCATCTGTTGCATGACCACTTTTTGTTGAGATCCAGAAATTTTGCCACCATAACAACCAGACAAAGCCCTTTGATGGCTCGACTCGCTTCGTAACCATGCGTGGGTGCAGGGCCGAGTGAGCTTGGGAGCGAATTTTCGAAGCGCTCAAGGCACCTTGGGAAGGACAAAAGAAGCAGCCGCACGCCACACACGTCTCATTTTTTGGTTAACCCTTCCCATGGCCCTTTTTCCTTTTTGGAGATGCTTCGGTCTCCAATTAAAATTGCACCATGCTGTCTTTTAAAATTTGGACAGCGCGCAAAATTTGCGTGAAATAAAAAAAACAACAACAAAAGAATGAACAATGAGAGACTGGAACTGACCAACGGTTTATTCGTCGCGGCAATGCAGCAATCATGTGACCAATGAACATTGACGAACCAATCATATTCCTTGAAATTAAGCAGGTGGTTATGAATTGAATTTCCAAGGGCTTCCTTGGATACCGATATGACAAAATCTCCGGGAATTTCTAGGGATTTCTATAATTTCCCAGCAAGTGATATCTTACAAAAACATAGATAAAAATGTAGGTTTTGCCTTGAACCTAACTGTTTTTTGGAAAGCCCGCCTATAAATTCGTCCCTTTAAAATGACTAAAAGCCAAGGCGAATTGTGACGATATTTATTCAACAATCCCTAAATAAAACATGCTTACAGCGATGAAGATCGGCTGTTATAAATAAATAATGACCATCTTGGTTCTTGGGCAAATTATGCATAACAGCCTGATAAAGCTGCCGTGTAATTCTTCCCTTGAAGGTAGTACTTTAACCTTCACACTACTGGGTTCGAAAACGACTAAAACAAGTCTTTTGATACAGTTTTATTAGTTTTAATCCCCGGTGAGAAGGCAGAACTTGTGGTTTCAACATGGCCACAAGTTTAAATACATCCATTACGCTTAAGGTACGTTAAATAGTTTTCGTCGCATCACGTCCGAATTATGGATTTAATCCTAAATCATTTTGGACCATGTATAAAATGGGCTTTTTGACCGTTGTATTATCATAGGTTTTGATGCAAATGCTCTGCTTTGTATTTTTATTTCTTGACACAGGTTTTGTGTCTACTTTTGCTCCATTCTGGAGATTCATCTAGCCAGGCCACAATGTCATTATCAGGTAAATTGAAGATGTCTTCCCAAATCATCCGCCTTTTTCTCATATTAAAGGTCCATTCCTTTAACTGTGTAAAAAATATTTGCCGCAAAACCTTAGCACACACCTTTTAAATTTTAAAAAAAAAACATAAGTAAAATGCTATCACGAGATTCTACGAAGCCTCAGCAACAACTTTCCCCTTCGGGGCAGCTTACACAGTCTGACAAAAGATCTTGAGTGCCATGTAAATATTCGTTCAGTTTTTTTAATTGAAAACGTTCTTGTTAGAAATCCCCTAGGCTTCTTTCTCAGTCTTGCAATGTTTTGAAATAAACGTTCTCTCTATTTAAAACTGACTGTTGCAGGGGATTCGAATTCGGTTTTCTTGTATATCCTGACTATAGTTTCTTTTGAAGGGAACTGTTTGAGCTGAACAGGTGCAGAAAAGCGTTATCTCGGCTAGTATTTCCAGAAATTAACAGTCGCTGTTTAAAAACACGCAAACAGATAAGAAGTCAAAGTCATGCACTCGAGCTAATTTTAGAGGATGTTTACGCTAGGAAAAAATACGCGTGTAGACCTTTTTGATGGCCTGTAGTTTAGTACCAAATTTTTATTCACCAGATGTAGAGGGACTTTAAATAATTTTTTTAAATAGTAAATTCTAATATTGATCATAACAATTTTCCCTTTCGACTCTGTTTGCTATTTAATTTTGAAATTCATTTCCTCGCATAATTCATTTGCAAATATATAAAGCAAGCCTAATTCCAGGCGGGTGGTACAGGTTTAATTTTTTCCATTTCCAGACCGGAGAACTAAATGCGGACAGTGTGAAAGTGTGAGCGCGTGTTATATACAAATCCTTTTTTTTATATATAAAACCAGATTTAAGGATTTGTCTCTCTTGTTTCTTTGCATTCGAGAATTTCATGATTATTAAAAGTGATATTAAGAGAGGGTTTCTTTTGTTGAGTTCAATGTTTCATGCCAAACATGTCAGCTTCAATGCTTTTTTTTTTATCGTGGTTAAGATTTCCTTTGCCAGATTGTGTTTTTACTCGACAATGTATTTCCCTTCCTTTTAAATTCTAGGAGGTGGCTTTTCGTGCAAAAATAGTAAAGGCCTATTCAATTAAATTGAAGTCTACCCTTATATTTGAACTAAAAACATCATATTTGGTAAACATTAGCCAAATGCCTAGTGATTAAGTGTCACGGACAAACGAAACTTGCCGACTCACTACTAAACTGACGTAAATGTCCGACAAACGTCAAGTAAGATTTTATGTTTCATATGGTGCATTCTCCTGCAATATGAAATATGACATACGGTGTTGTTTGTCTTCTTGTTTCCATTTGACTTCGTATTCAAACTTTTCCAGTCTTTTTAATTACATTCTCACTCCATGAGGGAGAGAAAAATCTCTCGATAGAAAAGGAGGAAAAACGTTTCCCCCCTTATATTTTTAGTAAAGAAAAAAACTTTTCTTAAGAAGTTTTCCGTTATAAAATGAAAACGATCGGCTACAAAAAAATGTCAGACTGGTAAAAGACTTGTTTATCTTTGTTTGGTTCAAATATTTATCATCGTAATCGTATGGGAAGGAATAACTCAAGCTTCAAATTTAAAGGAAAACGGTTGCATTAATTTTTAAAAGCTTTTTGCTAATTACCCATGACCACAAAACAAAACCAGCTTACAACAGAAAATAACGTAGTGGTATCCATCTTGTATGAAAATAGAAGGCCTGAATTGACTTTTTATTGTTCAATGATTGTATAGCGAGTTTTGTAAGTCTCCTATCGACCTCCACGCCGCCGAATCTTACCTAATCTCCCCGGGCCATAATCAGAGCCGAATTGTTTTGTTTTGTTTTGTGTTTCTTTTTGCACATGTTCTAAGTAGTTAACCCTTTAAGCCCCAATATCCACAAACAAATTCTCCAAACTGGTCTCTTTACATTTCCTTAAGGAATAAGTTGAGAGAATTTGGTAGGAGATCAAAGCATTTTCTCTTAGGTGATCATTTTATTAACTCTCATAACCATTTCTCTTGGTAACATATGGATATTGTTAGGAGAAATTGATGTTGGTCACTATCGGGACTTTAAGGGTTATTCGGGTAATGGTAAACTGATGGTAAGTCTCATGATTTATCCACATTTTTTAGCTGGGAATAGCAATATTCAGCCGTCTCCAACAGTGAGTGCAAGTAACTCGCTCAATGGAACAGTTGCAGCGATCACTAGTAGCTCTGTAAATGCATCCCTCGTTCTCAGTACATCCGGGATAACGGAATCACAGGCTCCAAGTCCATCTTCGGTCACTACTACCCAGTCTTCCTCAGCTCAGGTAGTTTTAAACTGAAATTTTCATCCATTACTAAATAACAAACAGCCTCGTTATTTCTTCTTTTTGCTGTGGCAAATCTCGTAACCAGATCTTTCTGGCGTCTGTGCATGTCTATAGGTTTTGTAAATGTGATCTGGGAGCTAATCTGGGAGCCAGATTTGGGATAAGAGCGTGCGCATATATGCATTTCCCTAACAGAGTCTCACAGGCGCTGAGTTGTCCCCAAGCCGCTGTTTCAGAGCGAGGCGAAGTGCGAAGCCATTCATAAAAAGATGATTTTTTAATTCTCATTTAGTAAAATTCATTTTCAAAAGAAAGGTTTTGTACTTAACCTCGTTTTTAAAGTGAGAGTTTTTGGAACTTGTCTATTATATAAAGGATCACACTCTTTTGTTGGATAGTAACAGACGCTTATCTTTAGACAGGGGCAGTTATTTTTTGAGCGAACTTGGACGACAGTAAATATAAAATCAAATTACCGAGATGTGCTGGCAATCCAGCTGTTTATATATCATATATGTGTTTTGTAGGTAAATCCGATGCCTCCAGAATGGGATAAACAAGAAATCGAACAAACGTTTGGATCTCAAGTAGAAGAGGTATTTAATCAATACAATACAATAGATGGAACGTTTTTTTTGTGTGATATCAATACAATCTAAATAAAGGAACGAACTGCGAACTTTCCCCAAGGGATTTTCCGTATTTCCCGCCCTTCCCAATTTACCTGAGAAAATAAAAGTCCGGGCATGAGCTTCAGGTGTACCTGAAATTTGAAGTCTTAAACACGCTCTTTTAGTTGAGAATTGTAGTCAATCGAACAAGAATCTTTCCCGCCCACTAAGTCACGATTGAACAATCATCCAAGATGGCCGCCCGTAACGCAAAATCTTCGATCTCACGGAAAAATAGGGGACTGTGAACAGTCTGGCGTATCAGTAACTGTGATGATCTCTTCTATCGACATTTATTTCTTTATCCCGAAGTTCAAATATATGAAATTCATGATATGTTCATCATTTCAAAGTAAAGTGTGACTGTTTGATTTTCCTGAGTAACAAAGTCCAAGTTATCATAAAGTATAGCAAAAGAAGCGTTGAACAAGAACTTCTATCTTGTGCTGGATATTTGAATATGGAACGAGAAATCCGAAATATCACATCATAAAGTGGTTACGTTTTTTCTATTCAGCTTGGACAGGCATTTACCAAGCCAATCGACCCATTCACCTCAAAACCAGTTGACGAGAAAGTTATTGAGACGCTGGTTTCCATAACGGAAAAGGGCGTGGCTCTCTTGTGGAAATACAATGAGTCAGGAAACGCAACTATCGACTACTTCAACATTACTGACAGTCTAGGTAAGTTACCGAGAGTGTTCAATAAATCCTACCCTTGTGTAATGACTCAGTACATAGGGGAAGGGAGAAGAGTCCAGCAAAATGGCGCAGGTGAGCATCGGAAGTGAGGTTTAACATTCCACCAGGAGATTGTGGACTCCTGATCCCGCGAAGAAAGACAAAAATGAGCAGAGTGGTGACCCGTCAATACCCAGCTCTCTCCTGTCTTTAAATTCCTATACCATAATTGTAAAGATCCAATCCAAGACCTACCCCCTTAGTCCCGTCTCTTTTATTTCAGTTAGAGCCTGTGTGCCTCTTTGCCTAAACAAAATTGGGGAGGTTTCGTTTTTTTGGAAGGGGAGAAGGCGTCTGGACACAGGCTATTTCCGTTAAGGTTTAAAGATTCTTTGAAATTCATCAGGATCAAACAAATACGTTATCTAACTTGCATGTTTTTTCCTTTTAATCCTTCTCAGTGATTTCACTGAAGAAGTTTGACTGTGTCCAAGAGAGAGCTGCTGACATTCCCGACCGCTCCAACAGAAGCACAAGAAAAGATTTGCAAAAGGTCAACGACTTTGTGGAGATGAAATTTGATTGCCCATTGATCGTGATAAATGGTAAGTAGAGAACTTGGACGAGATCATGATCAAAAACTCTACCTCTGATACACACTATTAGGTTAACCTAAGGTAATTATTCTGTATCCCGGAGCAACATAGGCCGATGTGTTTTAACTCCTGTTATCTCTACCACAGGGTTAACTTTTAACAGAGTATTTGAGATGTCCCTTGTCCTTACACCAGCAAACAACTCAACTGGGTGTCGGTAAGGGGTCGTTTTGACTCGCCTCTCGCCCCACTGTTCCTCGCGTTTTTAAATCAGCAATTATTATAATCAGGAAGTTAGTTTATATGGGCATGGGTGGCTTGGGTTGGAATTCAATTTACCAAGAATGCCATTAATTATGGTCTGTGTACTTTTCTAAAGAGAACGAAGTTCACTCTCACAGTCGTTCGACAACGGTAAAAGCTTCCTTATCTTGCGGTGATTTTGTGGGCGCCCTGTTTACCCAGGTGGTACAAATCTGTATGAAAACAGCGTTCCGATTCTGCTTACGACTCCGTTGCTTAAGTTCCGCTTATGATCTAGTGAAAACCAGATTGTCGGAGTCGGAGTCGGAAGCAGAAGCAGAAGAACCAAACCAATCACAAAGCGTGGGAACGTGTACTGTCATTGGTTTATCCTTCCGCCTCTGCTTCCGACTCCGACAATCTGGGTAATTCCCCTTTATATGGATGAGTGCCATTTCGCTACCATTTTGAGTTCTTCGGATCGTCGGACGCAGCCATTAACAGGGTATTATTTAGCTTGCAGGAGCCTCTCCTCATGCTTAAATTAAAGCTCGAAAAGGGATTATTCCATGATTATCTAAATAATTCTTCTGTGTTAAACTTCAAAGCAACTCCTCCGGAAAATTCCCACTCAAGGAAGAGAAGGGAAGTTCAAATTGAAGTAACCATGGAAGTGAATGGCGTGGAAAATGAGGACGACTTCCACGAGTTCCAGTTACGTCATCATCACTCAAGGTTTAGGAGGGATGCCGCAGAACAGTGCGGCCCACTGAAATGTGGTAGTAAGTATCAAACCTACGGTTTCTGGGGTGTGTGTTTGACAGAAATATTCCCACACTATCTGTGGCAGTCCATTTTGGCGCGTTTTTCAAGACATAACCTACTATTTAAGTTAAGACCATTCCGACCTGTTTTTTTTTTATTGTAAACTCGCGGTCCATTCCAATTGTAGATCTTTCTTTCAATTTGAAATTAAAGCACTGTTAGCGTCTCAAAACAGGAGCGAAGAATTGATACATTATTAGTACAGTTAAAGCTCTCGTTGCGACGTCTCTCGTAAGCGACCAGCTCTAGTTACTACCGCGTGCACCTGTGTGAAACCCCGTTTGAACTGTAACTTAAACTTAATGAAAAGCTCTCGTAATCGACCGCTCCCGTGAGTCACCGCGATTAACAAAATGGACATTTTCCTTTGTTTTTAAGTTCTCGTAAGCGACCACTCAGAGTCTAATTCATATAAATCAACACCCGACAAAACACAAACTGTGCGATTCATTGAACGGCTTCAAAATATGGTGACCTGTATTAACTCATTCTTGCGCTAATATCTAGATTTGTGGTTATTTTGGTCTAAAAAATTAGATGTATATCAGATATAAAGACGCTCATTAAACATTAGTTTCTTTTGTTTTTCTTTATGAATTATTAATGAGTTTCTGAAGCTGTAAGCGACCACTCTCTATTGGTTTTCCATGCGGTCGCTTACGAGAGCTCATTCTCGTGAGTTACGACCATTTTCCGAATTTCCGAGGTGATCGCTTACGGGAGCTTCGACTGCAGTTACGCATGCCAGTTGGTATAACTGAATCTGATTCTAGTTGATTCTTTCGACAGTTGAAAGGTTCCAAGTCGAGAAATTAGTCATCACCAGCGAAGGTTGGAGCGCATCTCTTCAAAATAAATCATCAAAGGAGTTCAGCGATTTTTCAGAACGGTTAGAAAAAGAGGTATGCATTTTACCCATTGAAAAATGGAAAGTCGGCAACATCAAGAGAGAGGTGGTGGTGGTGGAGGAGAATACGGCTTTATGTAACTCCGAACAAAAAAAAAACTCCAGAAATGCTTCCGTACAAAACAGTTATTATATGGTTCTAGTAAGATAGACTGAAAAAATGAAAATTAGGGCTTTTGGACCAAATCTTTTCATTGATGTGACCATTTAGGTGAAACCTCTTCAGCAGTATTTTCTCGTGGTACTACTTGTTTAGTCTATAGTTCTAACTTTTAAGTCGTTGGATGAAATCCTAATGTGTTACCATTCAGATGAAACCTCTTCAGCAGTACTTTCACATGGTACTACTTATTTAGTCTGTAGTTCTAACTTTTAACTTGTTGAATGAAATCCTAAGGTGTGACCATTCAAATGACACCTCTTCAGCAGTACCTTCACATGGCACTATTTGTTTTGTATGTACAGTACTTCTTACTTTTGATTTAAATCTTCCGATTTCCATTCAAATGAAACAACTTTAACGCTACTTTACAAGATACTATTTGCCATTCGTGCGGATTCAGAAAATGGAATTTGGAATTTTTTTGCCAAAGTAAATTTTGTCTCCGACAACAACAAGGAGATTGCTGTTTTTGCTGATTTATTGAAAGAAAAACACTAACTCAAAGCTGTTGTGTCCCCTTTAGTGGAAGAGGGTTCTACTAACAGGGTCATACTTTACAGTGGTGGACAAGATACACACTTTTGAATTTACTGAGGCGTGAGTTATGTTAAAGCTGTTTTTCGTGCATAAGTAGTATTTTAATATTTTTGCTTTGTTACTGTGTCTCCAATCAGCAGGTATGCTTAACTACTTTGACACACAGATAAAGTTATTACTATTATTATTTATTTCTTAGTCGAATAGACAATATATTTTTATGATTAGTGAACTGATGGTGAAGTGTGATTAGATTTTTAAACACTAGGGGGAGCCTGAGAAACAGGACATTTTGCGACGCTGCCTCTGGTTATCTCAGGCTACACCAGATAGCTTAGGCCTGGTTCAGACGCCGTACTTTTCCTGTGCCGAACCTAATTGAAGAAGGTTGACTTTAGAGCGACACTCTGGCGAGACATCTGATTCAGACGACGCACCGTCTGTCGAGCCCGGTATCGAGCCTAAGTTAAGTTCGAAAAAAGTTCGACAGACTCTGTCAAACTCTGTCACGCTTTTGTCGTACTAAACTAAAGCTGCCGTACCGTAAATTGATTCAGACACAGCTCTTTTGGCGTACTCAATTCATCAGTTGGGTTCGGCACATGAGCGGAGCGGCGTCTGAACCGGGCCTTATAGGACGATGTTATAATAAATTATCATACGTGCCATAAACGTCTTGAAGAAACAGACTTTTCAGGTGTATAACCATTCTTCAAAGTCCAGAAAAGCGTTGCACTACGCAATTGTTAGACATTAAATTGAAGCGCGTGCCTGTGTCAATAGTAGCGCGCGGTTGAAGTATGTCACAGTTCAAATGAAGTTGAACTTGATATTGAGTCTTCTCGACTGAACGGTTCATAGCTGAAAAATCATCCTCATTTCTCGCTGCTAACGTTGGATGTTGGCGTTCCTCTGAAAAGAGCCACACCACGCACCTGGACATCAGAAAATGCTATGGCCCTTGGCAATGAAATGTTGTACGCAACAACACTCCTGGGTGTCCTGTATACTTCGCAAATGTTCGTTAAAACGACTCCTGAGGCTTCGTCCAGTTTCACGTAAAGAAGAGGGGCGGTTTAGATACTGTTCATTGTACTAATTCATTAGTTTCCTGTTAACATTTCACGTCTTTCAAAGGAGCTCCTCAAAAGTCGAAACCAAATTTTACCTGGATGTAAACACTCAAGATGTCAATGTAACCGAAGCTGCATTACAGAGAGCGGCCGAAAATAACACGCTTGGGGCCTTTGACGTGGACACAGCTAGGTTAAGAGTCGAAGCAGTAAATGTGGGTAAGAAAAACTTAATTTTTTCGGATAATGGAGAAAAAAATCAAAAGGGGCCAAGTTTTATAAAATAAGTACAATTTTTTTTTCACTATTTCAAGGATTTATTAGCCTGCCAATACAGCCGTGTCTCCTCGCTCTTCCCCGCTGCATGGAGAGGTTTCGAGGGAGAGGCTCGCGCAAAACGTCCCTAGCCGCGAGAAACGAGGACAGCCGGCTGCATTCACAGCCTAAGGATTTATCTGTAATAGTTCATAGTTTTGCGTCCTTGTAAACAGTTCTCTAAAATAATGATTTGTTGATAATATGGTAAGATAAATCACCAATAACATGCTAGAAAGGTGTCTGGCAATCTTTCATGTTAATGGAATATAGAGTAGTATATATGTTTCTGTGATTATGAAGCGTATACAGTCGAACCTCCAGGTGCGTTTACCTCTCGTAAGCGACTAAATATTCAAAACACCAAAACTTTCCCAGTCAAAGCACTGCAGTTGGATAGAACCTGTCGTAAACGACCACCTCATGTAAGCGACTGCGACTACTGTTTTGGGGCTGACCGGGTTTAATGATTTTTCATTGTTTTTAACCTCTTGTAAGCGACCACTTGACGAGTTTTCTTATCTCTCATGTTCACTATGTGTAGTATGCTACTAAGATTATGCGAAGAACTTAAGTAACAACGTACATGGAACTGCACATATCCTAAGATTTGTGTCGTGCCAGGGAGGTCGAGTTCTTTTTTAAACGTTAGATTTCTGTGTGGTCAGTGTGACGGTATTTTCTGTAAATTTCTTTATGTACAGCCCTTAGCAACACCTGAATGGGCAAATATAGTGACTTAATAGCATGCAATAAGTTATCTTCCAAAAGTAGATGTGTCCGGACATCTTCTCGGAAGAAACCCCAGTGGTTCTTTTCTCGTAAGCGACAACCTCTCATAAACGAACACTAAGTCTTCTCCTTTTTCGATGGTCGCTTACAGGAAGTTCAACTGAATGAAATAAAGCTCATTTAACTCTCTTTTCTTTTATCTCTTAGTTGATGGCAATTATACTTCATGGGGAGAATGGAGCAAGGACTGTGACGAAAACTATCAACAAAAGAGAACCCGAGAATGTAAAGACACTGAGGGCGGAGGGCAATGCTATGGTGACGACGAAGAAATCAGAAAATGTGGTGAGAATTTTTTTCGGGCAGAAAATGTAACGTGCTCAAAACAAAGGAGAATCTAAAGATGACAGTCCGTCGACTGTCACACATAATGATGAGAGAACGAACTGAAACTTAGGCAATGGGATAAACTTGTACCATTGCTTTCTATCACTGTGTTAGTCGTGTCCAGTCCCTTAACTGGCAGTCACAATGAATCATTGGCAGCCTTGGACTTAGTATGCTCTAAATCTCACATACAAAGCGGGGATGCTGGTCGTTTTGTTTAGAGGTGTAATTGAAGATTTTGGTATCACTTAGCGTTGTACTCAGGACGAAGCACCATGCCCGTTATTAGCCTACGATCAGGAAATCCTTCCTTCCTGGGCCGTCCGCCAACTTCCGCGCTCCTCCCCCCAAAAAGGACCACCTAATCGCAGGTTACGCAGGTGTCGCTAAGGGCTGCAGGAAAAGAAATAGAGAGAGAAATAAACATGGGAAAAAAGAAGGGAAGCAATGACAACGTCTGAGTAAAGCTTTTATTTGGTGCCCTGTTTTAGAGTAGTATTGTTTAGGGGTCAAATAAATCTTGAGCCACGCCACAATTAGTTTTTGTTATGAGTTTAATCCCACCCTTTTCATATGACAATCTTCCCAGAGCATGTATGATCTAGTTGAGTCAAGCTTTCCGTGACTATGGCAAGCAAACTCTCAGCCTTACTACCAGGCCTTTTGCTCACCTTTTCGCTCCTCCGAGGAGCCCATAATGGGCTCCTGCCCCGCCCTAATGCTCTTTATCCCCTTGGTTGCTTAATAGACAGTTTAACAGAATATCCAATTTTCGTTATGTTTAACAGCAACAAGCCAGTAGCGACCAATAGGGCAATGAGCTGCAGATAAACCGAAGGCCGCCACCAATAGAGGGAAACTCAATTTGCAGGATTTATTTTTCTCCTCACTTGTTGAGAAAGTGGCGATAAAATCTAAAACTGATAAAGTAGATTAGCAATAGTTTTCAGCCTCATTTAGAATCCGACCTTTAAATACTTTTCTGTTTCACCACAGCTTGCGGCGAAAACCGAAAAAAGGGAGGCAACATCACCAGCCCCCATTACCCTTCGAAATACCCCACGGATGTCACGTGTGTGTGGGTACTGGAAGCTCCCGAAAATCACACGGTGAAATTATCTTTGAAAGAGTTCAACCTGGAAGAAGACAAGAAATGCCTCTACGATTACTTCGAGGTTTTTGAGGGGAACACCACGGATGAAGAGCATAGACTCGGCACCAGGTTGTGCGGAGAGAAGCCTGGTCGTCACAAGTTTGAATCCAAGGGCAGGAAAATGTCGATTTTGTTTAACTCTGATAGGAGCGTCACTTTCCCGGGTTTCCGTGCTGAATGGAAAACACAAAAAATAAGTAAGTCAATTTTCAATATACCTCAATATAATTGTATGTTTGAAAGTTGAACGTTTACAGTGGAGAAAATGCAAACAATAAAACACACAAGCAAAACCGCCTATATAAGCTATTTTTTTCTTAACTGTGTTAGAAATTGTTTGGCGATGATGTTTATGACGATCGCGATATCTTATTATGGATCTTAAGCAACCAAGGCGACAAGAACAAGGGGAACGTCAAAAGACAGTTGGTTTATTTGAGCAAAGCAACAATTGTGCACGTGCATCGTGCTTTTGGTTCTTTTTATTTAACGTCCACTGCACAAATACGGCGTGAATTGTTATGAGACCTTCTATTCTGTAGCAAGACGTGAAAGTCCTTAAAGATTCAACACCAGGTTTCTCCTACATTCGATAAAGTGAGGGAGGTTAATAAATGCGATAAAGTTTGAAAGACGTTTTCACCGCTGCCTTCACCGTGGTTCCTTAAGCTACCGATGATGATGATGATAATGATGTTGATTTTGATGATCATTTTGATCGAGCGATGATATTGACTTCGAGGCTGATGTGTCTGTATGTTGTTGATGATAATTATGATGCCTCTTGTCTTATGTTAATGATAGTGACAGCGACGATAATCCCCATATTATTCATGATATTGGATGCACTTTCTTGACGTTGATGGCGAAATAACAACAACAACAACAACAACAACACCAAATGCTTTATTTGCATCACCATAAAGGAGTTACAGTATTGCAAAAGCTATTAGTCTAAATTTAAGTACTAATTCAACTAATTAGTACGTGCAAAACATTACAAAACGTTACAATTCTCATTCATTCATTCATTCATTCATTCATTCATTCATTCATATTAATTTGGTTCTTAATTCAAAGCATTGAAATGATGATGATGAGGATAATGATGATGATGATGACAATAAACTATCACTTAAAAAATTATCTATTTTCAGAGGAGGAAGTAATAGCTCCACAGTACGTGACTGCCTTGACTATGGTTTACAGTCCAAACGTGAACGGAACACATTACCCACTAGGAACCGCCTCTACGTGTATCACGGAAAGGTGTGGTAATCAATAGTTGATCATAGTGGTAGTCTGAGGTCTCTTTTGAGTACAGTGGGTGTCAAGAGAGAATGAGCTGTGGGTGTGTCATAGTTAACTATGGACTAGTCTGCGTAGCCAGCGGGATCATTAGAGATCATTAGAGCCTGCAAAGTTTTGGCAGAGGAACTGCGAAGCCGTGCGGGGAATTGGGAGGACACGCTTTCAAATATCTTTGGAATTTTCTCGCAGCAAA
>CALNXI010004737.1:0-10896 GCA_942486025.1 Porites evermanni | reverse complement strand
AAAAAAAAAAAAAAAAAAAGGGGAATGGAACTACGTCCGCATCCCAAGGACTGTTGTAACTCAATTACTACTAGGGGTCATTTTTTATGCATTGCTACGTAGAGTGTCTGTTATTTAGAATACTGTGGCGATCAACTGAGGAGGGAGTCGTTTGACGAAACTAGTTTTGTGAATCGCTATGTAAATTTAATAGTGTGTTGAAAGTGAAAACAAATTAGTTCTTTTTCCTTTTGTTTACTGAAATAATGTTAAGTAACGCTTTCTTGGCTTCGGCAAACAATATTTCACAGAATTGATCCCAGTTTGTTTTTCAGTTTAATTTATGTGATTAAGTTGGCAAATTACGGGTTCAGGAAGGACAGATTTTCACCAAAACCGGCAGACTAACAATTTGGGGAACTGAAAATCCACTGCCAATTTCAGTATTCACCTATTACTCTTCCTAGATAGAACTCTCCTCCTCCTGGGAAGTTAGCCAGCCGATATTCCGTAGGAAAGAATGACGATAAAGTGGGCAACAAAACTAAGAAAGAGAACGAGAAAGAAGGATCGAAATAGATTTGCCGAAAAAGGTCTAATTTTTGGCTCAAGCGCACAACAGGTACTAAAAACAAAAACGAGATTGATTCGTTTACATCCCAAAAATATTTCCCATTTCCCATTCCATTTCGATTCTATGCTAATTTGTGGAAAACCAGTCCAACTACTAAGATTCTGTATTGCAAGGGTTAAACTTTGTTTACCGTAATCGCAGTCAGGAACATGGCAGGATCTTATGTTCAGTTTATAATTTTAATGCGTAATTTTGGTAAATTTTAATCTGGTATGTTAGTCCTGATAATTTGGCAAAGGCATATAGCTATTTGTTTTAGTCTTGGCCTAAGATTTCATTGTTTGCATACCATCTTGAGTACGTGCATATTTTTGGGTAAATATCGTTCCTACATCTGGCTCAACAAACTACTTAAAAATCCCCTCACAGAATAAAATATTGTACAACAAAGAAACAGAAAATACGTTCGCCGGTAGTCGAACCTCGTTCTTCTGCACGTGCAAGCAACTCCTTGAACACTTCACTACTGTGCCACTCAGTTTTTGGCGAAGTGAATTTGTTTTTTTAAAACCATTTTTCTCTGCCATAGACGCTGTTTGAAAAAAATAGCTTAAGCTCGTATATCAAAGCTATTTCGCATTATTATTTTGGGTTCAAAGGACCGATCGTTGTAGAAAATCAATCAAACAAGCTGTACTGAATTTAGTGGAGAATTGAGAAATAAACAGAACCCCGCACTCGAAGGGATTGATGAGAAGTACGGTCGATTTAATTAGCAAAGAAGAAATGGAATATAAACGTGGGTGACTTCTGAATCGAACCTCCTATTCTGGAGACTAGACGTTGCCAATTTCATGCTTTTGCTGGTCCCGTAAACAGGGCCCGCGACACAAATTTTAAAAACAAAATTACACAATTTCGGACACAAAATACCAAGACGGTTTACGCAAGCAGATACAACAAAGTCCACGCACTTATGATCTATTTGCCTAGTTTTTAACCTTTTCCCCAACCTTTCTGGTTCGAATGACCATAGTGTCCCTTGCAAATTTGCGCAAGCAACCCGACTGGCACTCGCCCGTTAGTATGCCTCGCGTGTCTCCCTCGCGCGCGCCCGTTCTCTACGCAGCTAGTGACGTCACAATGGCAGTGATGAATCGGTCACAGACAAACACATGAAAACAATAGAGGTGGCCCCTCCCTCCAGGTCATTCCTTTTTCAATATTTCACTGAAAAATAAACCTATCTAAATAGCTTTATAAAGAATATTCTTAATAAAAAGATATGGTTGGTTTTCGCTCCATCACTTCCCTACCCCACAGTACTTTTTGCATCCGTCTAAGAAATTGCTCCCGCCGTCGTGATCAGCTTGCGCATGGAGGAAGAACAATCAATGTATCGTTTGAAGAGTTGAAAGGAAAAGACACTTTCTTTGCGCGTGAATTGTCAAGGCAGAAAGGCCTAGAAAAACTCTGCGAGATATTTGAAAGCTAATATAAATTTTGCGTATTGTACGATCAATATACGACAATCTGACAATCTGGTCAATTCGACGATTCATGCAACGGTTCCATCATGATAAAAAAATAATCATGTAAAGCGCGTCGGTTGTTTGTTAATATACTATACTAAACATCTTCGAAAATAAGAAAAGTATTATTTAGACTTTAAGAGGCGGTTCGTGTAAGAACCGACCACTCGAATTTCCGCGGAAAACAGAATTCCTTCATTTTTTTTCTGCGACATAATTAGTCCATTCCATTAACAAAAATCGAATTTGTTTGGCTCATAGTGCTTTTTTTAGTGCTTTTTTTAAAAAAATTTGGCCGGCGATTTGCCTGGACGGTCCAAAGCTGTCATGATCGTCTTTTTGAAGGTCAAATTTAAGCGTTTTGTTCAAGGCTCGCAAAAATTTCGCCTTTATCTAAATAGCATAAAACAAAAGTATGATTTTAATTCATGCTTCCTTTATTCTAAAAAGGCAAAATTTTAAATTCTGACTTCAAAAAAAAGGAGTTATGATGTTTTGAAAATACCACGTAAAGAGTCCTTGAATAAAATGCGCGGTTATCCTAGTTTTAAAATGAGCTTTTTTCGAAAGTCTGTCGTTATCTGGAGTCTTGGTCACTATCGCTGTTCAGTAAAAGGGCTAGTGTATCCAAATCAAGAAAAACATTTTTGGGCACTGTTGATTCCGAAGCACAAGAGTTCGACAAAGTTGGGTAATATTTCACTGTAATCGTGCGTATGACGTAATTTAAGCAGTTTGGTGATTGCGAACTTTCCCACTGAAAATCAAACCGAGAGAGCAAATATATTAAAAAGTAGCTTTTATTGTTCAAGATGACCTGTGAATAACTAACAACTTGCCAAATGGTACACGAAAATAGAAGTTGTGAAGTTTAATAGCCGAAATTATCGATTCCGGCGTAAGTTGTCGTCTATTATAAGTTTACTTCTAAAAAGCTGTTTACAAAAGTTCATTCAATTGAATTGGTCGTAGGTTTTCATGATCAACAAAGAAAGGAAAAGCTTTTCATTCAGGTTAAGCATATAAGTATTTGACGAAAGAGAGTTCTGTTAAAAAGAATTGCACATTTTATTAAAAACACTCGGTAGAAAGCAGCCGAAATTCAAATCATCTGAAGAGTGTTACTTTCCCGTCACGCTGGCTACGCGTGAATGTCAAGTTATTTAGCTTGTCACGCGTACGTACTTTTTTAATACGGTTGACAAAAAACATGTTCTTTTCTAATTCGACTTTTCAAAAAGGATAAAGGTCATAAAACGTCTTTTCAAGTTTTTGAAAAATAACTGTTTCCACGATTTTTTTTAGGTTCGCTACAAGATTTTTTTTCTATCGCGAGAACTAAAAGGAATTTCAAAGTATTTCAACATGCCCTTGAGCATGGCAACGCTAAATGTTTCAAGTTTCTTCTCGTGTGAAAGGTCACATAAACAGTATGAATCATAGCAGATAGGATGCTTAGGACCAAGGTGGGTGGCCACCTCTTCCAGGACGGCTCGTCTCTCCTGCTCTTCCTCTTCTGCCTGTACGTCTTCACTGAGCGCTTTTCGATGTGCTTTGCTTCTTCGCGAAGCCGCTAGCCTCGAAAAAAATCCCTGTACTTGACCATTTGTGAGCCAATATTTCCTTTCAAACATTCGACAACTATCTGGGATTCCTGCAGTTCGCATATCAGCTGCCACTTTTGCGGGATCTGCCTTGATGCCAGTTCTTTCTCCAAGGTCAAATTTCGTTGTTAGGTATTGTTTAACCTCGGTAGGAAAACGCACAGCTTCGTTTCGGGGATTGTGTAGAGCCCATCCAGTCTTTAAGTCACTGCACTGTAGGGATCTGCCTTTTTCATTCTTTTCGTGAAGCTGCTCTCCAACTACTACAGGCACGCTTCTGTTTTCTTCGTCCTTATCAACAGTACGAAATTTCTCCGCCCAGTCTCTACTGAGCTTGTCATACACCGTATCATTGTACAGACATCATTGACTCGAAGAGCTCCTTCCCCGTTACCTGGGGCAATTACATTACATACGTGCAAGCAGTCCTCTTTAGCCTTTTTTACTACTTTCAACTGTTCCCCATCGCTTAAGTTTTGCAATGGAGTTTTTAGCTGATATTTAAGGGGCTCGCGTTCTACTTGTTCTTGTGTAACAAGACTCGCAATTGTATCCATCGCCTCGTTATACCTGCCGACTGCATCGGTTACCACGAGTGAAGTAAAAGAGGCCTCCTCTGACCCTGGAGTCCAGCATGGTGTTGTGGGATTCCAGAGAGCTGGCGTTGATTGCATGGTCTTAAAGAAATGGAGTCGAAGTGACCATGCGACCGATGGCTCCCACAGCAGCCTCTTTAGCAGGTCTGCGGAGAATAGAAATGGAAAGACTGCTACTAAGTTGCCTTGCGATAGGATAACCTGACAGGACAACCGTGTGTATTTTTATAAAACAACAACCAAACGACTACCCTCCCGACAGTACCTTTGAAGGAGCATATCTCCCTCAGTTTCTTCAGGGTATAGCCAGTCTGATTTCCGATCTAATTCTTCACTGTGTTTCTTTCTGCACGTTGTGCAAATAGCTAGTAACAAAATGAAACGAAAAATAGTTTTGCAACAAGGAAAGACTTGTTAAAAAATACTAGATTTACTACTAAGTTGATAGAAGAAGCTATATCTTTTTAGTAAAATCCAGCTAGTGGTCTATTATGAATGCTGCGTTCTGATTGGTTGAGCTACTACTAGGTTATATGTTATGGCCCACTAATAGCGAAAAGCGCCGGCTTTTTGGCGGCAAAAAAGAAATGATTTAAGTCTAGCTTCACGTAGCTAATTTTTTTTTTTATTCTCGATATTTTTGACCAACTAGTTGGATTTTACTAAAACAATTATTCCTCTCGCCCTCATGGCCTCTGTCTTGGAAATTATATTATGTAGGCTATAGATCATCGACCAGATTTATGGATGACGCACAACAAAGAACTATTTCTAATAAACTACAAAAACCAAATTATGATCATTTGATATGTTATTTGTTTGGAAATGATTTTCTGGCTGCAGAATACCATCAAATACGGAATCGACCGTTTATCATTCAGAAAGTATATAGAATGGGACTTCCCCTCAGTCTATAGCTCGCTTGTAATTAATTAGATTACGAACGAAAGTGTTTGGTTGAAGTGTGAAGGAAGACAAAACCTTTTAATTCTGATATGTTAATTGTAAAATGAAAGAATTAAATAGTTATAGTTGCTAGTCTGATAGTACTTACGCGAGCCAACGGGAACGGCTTCTCCAAAGATATTTTTTATTTCGCTTGAAGTCTTGAAATTAATAACATGTGTTACGGCTATTAACATTTTCTTCCCGTGGTGTTTTGGATACTGGCAGGTCTTTGGAGCTTGCCAGTATTTTCCCAAAGTGTAGCGAGGACTGGACAAACCGTCGTATTCTTGATCTGATCATCAGTGAGTTCTACAGACCTGCCCTTGCCAGTATCAGATCCATTTCACAAACATTTTCCCTTGAGAGGTGGTGATTCATAAGGTGTGAACTGATGTCAGCGTTGCAACTATTCAAGCACACAAAATCTACACATCCTCGATTAATTCCACATTTTCCACCTGTTATTGCCGAAAAAGAACAAGATGCAGCCATTCTATCTGCGAAGGTTATCCCGGCAAAATGTAAATACGCTCTTCGTTTTGTTGCAAATTTGCATACGAAATTAAATTAAGTGAACAACGCCAGAAAATATTAACTTAAATTAAATAAAAAACTTGAAGAAACAGTAAACCAGCAAAACAGTTTTATTCTTAAAAGTAGCCAGTTTTTTTGTACTTTGTTTATTCTAGCTCGTTAAGCCTGACAAGTAGTTTAAGTTTCGATAAAATAACATTCAACATGTTTTGCACTGCAAACTGAAATCTGAAATTGACATCCTCAGACACAACATAAATTATGTCGTCTGCACACAAAAACTTGTGGCTAGAAAATTCGGTACATTTTGGTAAACTATTTCTTTGCTGAATCGTGTCATAACTTTTGAGGTGGTAATTACAGAGTAAATCTATTCATAATGTATTTTAACTTTTTTACCGTTCTGGCCCCTTTATTTCAACGAAACTTCTTAACTGTTTAGCCACAACTTGACATAGCAACATTCACGGGAGCTGCTACTTTTTTTTTGTAATATCATCCCAGTTTAAGGATAATATTAAGATATTCACTGTTTATCCCCAGCATTAAGTTAGTTTTGAAAATAGTTACTCCCTGACAATGATGATTTTTAGTTTTATTGTAGGAAAGTTCGGAATCAGGAAAATGCGTAAATTACGTCATGTGCACAATTACAGTAGAATATTACCCAACTTTATCGAACTCTTGTGCTTCGAAATCAACAGTGCCCAAAAATGTTTTTCTTGATTTCAGTACACTAGCCCTAGTATAGTACTGAACAGGGATGGTGACCAAGACTCCGGATAACGTCAGACTTTTGAAAAAAGCTCATTTCAAAACTAGGATAACCGCGCATTTTATTCAAGGACTCTTTACGTGGTATTTTCAAAACATCATAACTCCTTTTTTTGAAGTCAGAATTTAAATATTTTGCCTTTTTTGAATAAAGGAAGCATGAATTAAAATCATACTTTTGCTTTATGCTATTTGGATAAAAGCGAAATTTTTGCGAGCCTTGAACAAAACGCTTAAATTTGACCTTCAAAAAGACGATCATGACAGCTTTGGACCGTCCAGGCAAATCGCCGGCCAAATTTTTTTTAACAAGCACTATGAGCCAAACAAATTCGATTTTTGTTAATGGAATGGACTAATTTTGTCGCAGAAAAAAAATGAAGGAATTCTGTTTTCCGCGGAAATTCGAGTGGTCGGTTCTTACACGGACCGCCTCTTAATTATAGTTCTATCATTGAGATTAATCGGATCAATGTAATGTTTTTTGCAATAATTACTGAACTAGCGGCTAAGAGCGATTTGCGTGGGGTGCCTTATGCGCTAGTTTGATCAGATTATTACAGATTTCCTATAAATATGGTATTTGCAGCTTATTTACTGGAAACAGCAATTTTGGTGTTGTCCGGTTGGGCCATTTGCACCCTATTTTTAATCCCCACCGTGGGGTTTTGGTATGAACGCCCGGCCCCACCATGGAGAGAATTTGTAGCTTTTCCAAAACAAAATGACAAATGTCCGACAAATACGCAAAGGGGGATGTGCACGCTTGGAATGGACTGAGCCATACTTCTGTGTCCTGCTTTTGTGCGGTCGTCGCGAGTCAAACAAATTCGCCGATCAAATTCGGATCGAGCTGCAGAAAACTTACACGAACACGACGGGTGCAAGCACTCGCTTTTTCATAGTGCAAGACCTTAGTTGACGTGTCATTTCCGCCCTGGCACCCGTCGTGTAAGTGCCAATTGTCATAATGCAAATTAGTTGGTAAGCGCGACAGTGGTCACAGGCACTGGACGAAAGCCGGACGTGTCTCGAAGTCCGGCACAAATGGCTCGATTTGATGGGGAAATTATGGATCTTTTTTCGAGCTGATCTTCCAGAGAGGAAGAAGAGGTTTCCCTCTTGGGCTGGAGCTGAAAAGTTTGCAGTGGATTTGAATTTCGGCGAAACAAACGGCATTCTTGTTGCGACTGGTCCAGGACCCCGACAGATCGAAGTGACCAGCCTTCACTTCGTTCTATGAAAGGAGTAACAGTGGTTACGCAATAAAGCCAAAAAAACGGTAAAACGACAAACAGAAACCAAAACGCAGTGGAATAGATTGCAGGTAAGACTTTTTTATTCATTTCATCGAAGAAAAAGTAAGGTTTAGCGTTATTTAGCGTTCGCAGATCTCAGTAATATATTTCTCATACAAAGTCTCTTATATTTTCAACGGTCGCCTGTAACGCGACACCGGCTCGTCACCAATGTTATGTAAATTACATTACACCCTTCCCTCGCAACGTGAGTTTGGGCCGCCTGTGAGAAAACACGCTTAATCAAGCATAGTATGGTGACTGATACACAAGCAAGGAGAATAATCACAGTCTGAAATATTGATCAGGTAAGTTTTCTTTTAATTATGTTAACGCATTGTTTCTTTCCGGCCACAATACAGCTAGCAAAAGGCAACGTTCTTATGACTCGAGATACAATCGACCTTGCTAAGCCACTCTCCAACAAAATACTTTGTTCGACCCCGGGTTGTGACACGAAACTTGTGTCTTCCTGTGCCTCGTTCAATCCATTGGATATATAAAAAAAGGCAGTAAGGCATTCGTGTACCATTCCCACCGATTGCATTAATTCCACTAGCGAGGATTCGGACATGATCGTACAAAGGTTACCATGGCTCAAGAAAAATGGAAAAAATTATTTGAAAATGTTATCAATGGATTGTGTTTGGCCTATACCTAAAAACAAATTAAAGGGAAAAAAAACTAAAAAAAAATCAACAAGAACTGAATTGCAGTAGAGTCGAACCTCTCTGTATTATGGACTGTTTCCAATGTCCCGACAAAATTCCCACATATTTTCATTAAAAAACCCTCTATAATACGGACTCTCTCTAACACGGACTGAACGGACACTAAATCTCGGCCCCAGAGAGTAAATTCATATAAACTTAACCTCTTTATTACGGACACTGCGGTGATCAGGTGAATCCCGAACCCGATCAAGTGAATCTGCACAGGGAAAATCCCGACTAGTCTGATGAGCTATGCAAGGTGATTTAGAGCCCAGTCGCTGTGAAACAACGATTCGCGAAAGGTGCACAGAGGGGCATAACCGACTTTTTGAAGGCTTCAATAACCACAGATAGCATAAAGATCTTTTCTATTAAATTTTGCACTCTAGTTACTGTTTACTGCACTTGCAAAATAGCGAAAGACGCTTTCAGAATTGTGCTTTACGTTACAACTTTTTACATGCAGCTTTGCGCTGTAGCTTGTTTCGTTTTAAAACAGTGATTTGTCTATAGTAAATCTGAAATTGACATCCTCAGACACAACATAAATTATGTCGTCTGCACACAAAAACTTGTGGCTAGAAAATTCGGTACATTTTGGTAAACTATTTCTTTGCTGAATCGTGTCATAACTTTTGAGGTGGTAATTACAGAGTAAATCTATTCATAATGTATTTTAACTTTTTTACCGTTCTGGCCCCTTTATTTCAACGAAACTTCTTAACTGTTTAGCCACAACTTGACATAGCAACATTCACGGGAGCTGCTACTTTTTTTTTGTAATATCATCCCAGTTTAAGGATAATATTAAGATATTCACTGTTTATCCCCAGCATTAAGTTAGTTTTGAAAATAGTTACTCCCTGACAATGATGATTTTTAGTTTTATTGTAGGAAAGTTCGGAATCAGGAAAATGCGTAAATTACGTCATGTGCACAATTACAGTAGAATATTACCCAACTTTATCGAACTCTTGTGCTTCGAAATCAACAGTGCCCAAAAATGTTTTTCTTGATTTCAGTACACTAGCCCTAGTATAGTACTGAACAGGGATGGTGACCAAGACTCCGGATAACGTCAGACTTTTGAAAAAAGCTCATTTCAAAACTAGGATAACCGCGCATTTTATTCAAGGACTCTTTACGTGGTATTTTCAAAACATCATAACTCCTTTTTTTGAAGTCAGAATTTAAATATTTTGCCTTTTTTGAATAAAGGAAGCATGAATTAAAATCATACTTTTGCTTTATGCTATTTGGATAAAAGCGAAATTTTTGCGAGCCTTGAACAAAACGCTTAAATTTGACCTTCAAAAAGACGATCATGACAGCTTTGGACCGTCCAGGCAAATCGCCGGCCAAATTTTTTTTAACAAGCACTATGAGCCAAACAAATTCGATTTTTGTTAATGGAATGGACTAATTTTGTCGCAGAAAAAAAATGAAGGAATTCTGTTTTCCGCGGAAATTCGAGTGGTCGGTTCTTACACGGACCGCCTCTTAATTATAGTTCTATCATTGAGATTAATCGGATCAATGTAATGTTTTTTGCAATAATTACTGAACTAGCGGCTAAGAGCGATTTGCGTGGGGTGCCTTATGCGCTAGTTTGATCAGATTATTACAGATTTCCTATAAATATGGTATTTGCAGCTTATTTACTGGAAACAGCAATTTTGGTGTTGTCCGGTTGGGCCATTTGCACCCTATTTTTAATCCCCACCGTGGGGTTTTGGTATGAACGCCCGGCCCCACCATGGAGAGAATTTGTAGCTTTTCCAAAACAAAATGACAAATGTCCGACAAATACGCAAAGGGGGATGTGCACGCTTGGAATGGACTGAGCCATACTTCTGTGTCCTGCTTTTGTGCGGTCGTCGCGAGTCAAACAAATTCGCCGATCAAATTCGGATCGAGCTGCAGAAAACTTACACGAACACGACGGGTGCAAGCACTCGCTTTTTCATAGTGCAAGACCTTAGTTGACGTGTCATTTCCGCCCTGGCACCCGTCGTGTAAGTGCCAATTGTCATAATGCAAATTAGTTGGTAAGCGCGACAGTGGTCACAGGCACTGGACGAAAGCCGGACGTGTCTCGAAGTCCGGCACAAATGGCTCGATTTGATGGGGAAATTATGGATCTTTTTTCGAGCTGATCTTCCAGAGAGGAAGAAGAGGTTTCCCTCTTGGGCTGGAGCTGAAAAGTTTGCAGTGGATTTGAATTTCGGCGAAACAAACGGCATTCTTGTTGCGACTGGTCCAGGACCCCGACAGATCGAAGTGACCAGCCTTCACTTCGTTCTATGAAAGGAGTAACAGTGGTTACGCAATAAAGCCAAAAAAA
>CALNXI010004736.1:4730-22195 GCA_942486025.1 Porites evermanni | reverse complement strand
TTTGGTCATCGTTTTCATTTTGATGCGTTTTTCGACCATTTTCGACCGTCTACACTAATATGATATGTACGCGGTTTCGTTTTGATCCACTTTCAAGAGCGTTTTTCGCTGAAAACGCTCAACGAATTAGTGTGAATTAAACGGTGACTTAGTTCAATATGGACATAGTTACCATGTAGCCATTGTCTCGTGGGTTTTCGAACATGGTAAAAATGTATTTCACGGCGTATTTATCAGCAAGAGGGCCAGCCCGCCTGCTTATATAAAGCGGATTAGCCCGGCTTACTGGGCTGGCTCACCTCACATAAGCAGGCCCTAAGGTGTAACCGGGAGCAACGGTGGAAAAAATTTTAAGATAAAAACACCAATGAAAAACCAAGTTAGCTTTCGCGCGAAAACTTATTATCTTCACATGTGAAAATAACATGATTGTTATCTCCACATCTGAAAATGTCACCGTTGCTATGGCTTCATAATGAACCGCACATTTCAGACCAAAAAACTATTTAAGTAGAATGGTTTGGTATTTCATTGGTGTTTATATAATAAATAGAACATTACATGGCGCTTGGAGATACGAAATTTCTCTTCGCTGCGCTCACTCGTGAAATATTTTTCCAGACTCGAAGAGAAATTTCGTATCTCCGCGCGGCCATGTAATATCCACTATATCTTTCACTTACCTCGCTTATATTCTTATCTATATTAAAAGCAGGATCACCAAGTCGACTTCGCCAACCGTAACCAAACTTGAAAGCTTTAATGATCCTGTGATATGTCAACACGGAGGCATTTGTGCCATTACGGGCCGAGGAAGTCATATTGTAACCTATAAAATAAAGCTCTTCTACTTTAAATAAGTGTAAAATAATTGTTTCAGGCAACTGGTTTAACTTGCTGATGAATGAATGTTCCCTTGCAGGTTTCTTTGCTGTACAACTACACAGTGAAGAAACCCATCGTTAGCGGGTACCAACCCCCTTCCTCAGTGCTTCCTGTAGGCACATTTTCATTTAAGCAAATGAATGATGCTGTTGTTGATGATTGACGATGAACAAATTAAAAAAGTAACGATTTAGACACAATACATCCACTGAGTGGTACTTCGTCTACTTGATTCCTGATCGAATTGGAATTTGGAAATGTTGGTTTCAGAAGAGAGGAGACAACCGGACTTACCCGGAGAAAAACCTCTCGGAGCAAAGGAGAGAACGAACAAAAAGTCAACCCACATATGGCGCGACGCCGGAATAAGAACCCACGCCACATTGGTGGGAGGCGAGTGCTCTCACCACTGCTCCACCCTTGCTCCCCGCATGTAATGATGATGATGATGATGATGATGATGACGATGATAGCCAGCGAGAAAGCTCTCCGAGAGTTTACTCGAAGGCTGTGATGATGATGAGGGGGAGGAGAACAGAACACCTACCTACCTTTCAGTATATTTAAGATGAGACCTAGTACAGCGCCACTTGTAGGGGGAGGAGTAAGGAGCATTTTCATCCCCGCTAGTTCACTTTCTAGTGGCTCCCTGATCGCTGTTTGGTAGTCCCTCAGATCTTGTTTAGTGACCTGTCCCTTTCTTTCCTGGTATGGGGTGATACGTATTCTTATATCTCGAGAGATCATCTTAGCCAGAGACCCATTATAAAAAGAATAGGGATCATCTCGAATTTTTTGTAGTGTCATTGCGTACTTTTCGTTTTTGATTATAGTACCCTTTTTATAACGCTTGCCATTTTTGTCCAAGAGAAGTTCCCTGAAGTGTCACAATAAATAGCAATAAAGAGAAAATTACAGCACTGTTAAATAAGGCACTTTTCTAATACCTAATATTCTGTTTACAGGCAGCAGTTACAGCACTACGAACGAGTATCATGAAGCTATTATATTATGATCTCCCCCTAGGCTACATGTACAGATTATAACTCATCCAAGACATTTCAGGATAGTACACTAGGGACCTTCATTGCCTGGGACTTGTTATGCCGCTAGCGTTCTTTTACGTCCTAGAGAGTCAAATCAAAGAAGTTTTGTGCGACTGGGAGCCCCATGGGAGTACTAGCTCCCTATAATGTCCGGCCCGTATGGGGAGGCTCCACCTAAAAGGGGTACCTTTTCCAGGCTTCATGTGTATAAAAGGGTAGAGATGTCAATAGCTGAAATATATGAAAGGGTTGGGAAGTCTGTCATTTCGATCTGTAAAAAGACCCAAAAGGGCCAACAGATGAATTTAACAGCTGTGAAAGAGTCGAGAAAACGTTATGGTCTTGTAATTTATTCACATTTAAAAGACAGTGCATTTACAGCAGCTGAAAGGAAAGCAAAGTTTGTAGGTATGTGAAAGGGATCAGAACCATTTGACAATACTGAAGGTATACGAAAGGGTTCCTTTTCTGTCAAAAATGGCCTATAAAAGGATGAAGGGTTAACTCTCGGGGCGGAATCTCACCGTATAATACTTTCTCGAGTACCCCCTGGGCCAGGAGCCTACCACGGTTCAGTTTCAACTATCCCAATGAACCAAAAATATTTTGAAAAAGGATACCCGACACGACTCTAAAACCTCAGGCGCAGTTAAAAGCCAAAAAAAACAAAAACAAAACAAAACAAAATGTGATGAAATGATAGCTATTGCTCACCTTAATCCCGGATCCTTTTTTATTCTCTCTAACATATGGTCATTCAAGGCATCGGCCACTGCGGTGCTTATTTCAAATCCTTCTCTGGCTAAGTTAATGGCGGGTTGGACCAGATCTTTCCAAGGTAACCAACCGTATTCCTCCCAAGCTCGGTATAGGCCGTTAACCTCACCAGGAACAGCGATGGCAAGACCACCTAGAAGAAAACGATTGCTGGTTTTCGGTAGCCTGCGTAGCAAGCGTTTCCGTTTGGTTTGGGAGCAAAGAAAGACCGAGGAACGGGATTCTCGGCATTGGCCGCGCGAGAAATGAAACGAGTGACTCTTGTTCTTCATTCTTTGCTCCTAAACCGCATAGAAACGCTTCCTACGCAGGCTAGGTTTTTAGTGTCACGCCATACAAAATTGATCAAAAAAATAATAATAATAATAAAGACTGTTCAATAGATAAAGTCCGGAATCTGGGAAATAAAAGAAGGTAAATACACAAAGACCCCCGTCAAGATTCAGGTCAGAAGAATATTCCGTATACGAGACATCCGACGAAATGTTTTACCCAAATTTATAGAGATTTGTATGGAGACGCCATGCTGGTGCCCACCTGGATGAGCACCAACATGGCGGACGGAAACCAATAAAAATCTGTTTTCAAAACTATGGGCAACTTAAAAGAAAATTTTTGGTTTTTTGTACGCTAAAATCTGATTTCATGGAGGTAAAACGTTTTGAATTTTAAGACTTTTTAATATTAGTGCTTTGCCCTCCCTTTGACAACTTCACGTGACTGGTGCACTTGGCAGGAGTTGACAGCTTAAATCTGCCTTTCTTGATAGCAAACGGCATTAATTTATATCAGATCGCTGTATAAACACGTCTTGGTTTCTGAAAGCTGATAACATGAAACCAGTGTTGCTCAAACTGATTTCTTATCGTATTTTTCCGAGTTTTGAGCATCAGCCCGCTGAGTCTGGAAAGCTCAAATTTCAGAAAAGTACTACTTGTATCTTTTGGCCTCAGAAATTTTCTTTTAAGTTGCCCATAGTTTTGAAAACAGATTTTGAAAGAAGGGACAACGCTCTTTAACGTGGCATAAGACTCGTTACTGAAATCGAGGTACCAGTCGACGATTTTGGGCTTTGAAATTTGCCATTTTTTCATTGAACGAAAACGTTCAAAATATTGAAAATAATGAAAAATCTCCAAAATATTACATTTTTGTTCAAACTGAGTAAATCACCACTTAAAATGTGTGCAATTATGCACTCTTTTGAATAAGTTATTTGTTGTCTGCATTACAATGGATTTGAATTTTAAAACGATTTTTTTGTGACACATGGTCTCGGGCCTGGAAAACCCGGTCCTAGAGCCGCGAAACCAATAACTCCCCGTACGTGGAAAATAATTATCGGATCGAAGTAAAAATTACATTTATGTTAATAGTTTACCTAGTGCTACTTTGTGAATTTTTTTGACAATTTTCGATTTTTCACTTTTGTAGACCTCTGGTTGATATTTACTGACATCCGCTCTTAAGCAAGGACGTTTTTCCTGAGCGATGCACGTTAACCAAAGTAAACTTTTTTACATTGTTGGGCAGCAATTTTTCCCAAATTTTCTGGCAAATCATCTCAACAAGAGTAAAGATACTTAGCAAGAAGACCCATTTGGTAGCGTCAAGTCAAATTAAAAGGGAAAAGGCATCACTTCCGGTTGACGTGCATCAGTTCCAAAAACGTCTTTAATTATAATTCCAGCACGACACTGTGAGCAAGCACTCCAATCAAACGGCGAGAAAAGCGTGTCTCGGAGGCGCCAAGCTCTCACAGCTCTAATCTCTTGAATTTGCCATGCACCCCTTTTGCGTGTTGCTGTTGGGTGACATCGATCTCCGCCACGATAACCTGAATTATCATTGCAATAGAGGGAAATAGACATGCGGCCCCTGATCAAACAAATCGAGATTTCTTTTTCCTGTATGCTGACTGCATATTTCAATTGTAAGTACTTTAATTTCTATATATACTAGGATGCCTCCTCAAGATTTCGCCTTCTGGGCGAAATCCCTGCGGGGGCAAAAACGTAAAAAAGAAAAAAATAGCACTTACCATATTTGCATGTTTTTCCCTGATTCGGTTGGTGGAAACATATCAGACGTTGTCGCTGCAGGAGCAGTGTCCCTAAAGTCGATGACTTTAGCTTTCTTGAGTTTTCGAGTATAAACCAGCATCACTCCACCGCCACCAACTCCAGAAGACTGCATGTTTATGACTCCCAGACAGAACATAGCGGCAGTGGCTGCGTCTACGGCCGAACCGTTTGAGTTCAGGATATCATTGCCAATTTCGGAACATTTTTCAGTGTCCGTAGCAACTGCCTGTCTTGAATAGGGTCCACCCAAAGACGAAGGATTGTCTTCTTTTTTCTCTTGTGTAAAGTACCACCAAAGATAAACACACAGTGCGACCACAATACATATCCCAGCCACCACCAACACTACTCTGCATAACTTTTGGCAAGGGGAAAGCTCTCTCCAACAACTGAAAGAAACAAAAAGATTAGAGTTACCGTATTTCCTCGAATAATTGCCGGGGACGATTATTTGAGGAGGGCTATTGTTTCAAATATTGCTCACCGGAAGTCGTGCCCTAAATATTCTGTTTTATAATCCCATGAAATCAAAAAACTATCACATCAAATAAAATGAACATGGGCTTTTTAAGTGTTCCAAATTTGGTTCCTTGATTAATTTTTAAAGCTTGAATCGTCAGTGATCAGTTTGGCTGGATTAGATTCTCCTTCAACTTGACAGGGAGGTGATAAAAGAAAGAGAAGATGGCGGGAGGGGCTATTATTCGGGGGAAGCGCTGATTATTTCAAATATTTTCATTAAACGGGGACGATTATTCGAGGAAGGAAATTAATCGAGGGACGGCTATTTATTCGAAGAAATACGGTAGTTAACCACCCTTTCACTCCCACGGAGTGTCCGAGGAACACGTTCCCATTTTCCTTAAGGAAAAATTACAAGTAAAAACCGCCCTCGAATAAACGCCGCATCGAAAACACTTAAAAACTTTTATTAAACGCCACGGCGATGAATCGAATAAATTCAATAAATCAAGAATAAATCCCAACTTTCAGTTATTGGTAACACGAACGAACTACTGAATAGTAACGCAGTATTAGTGGTTATTTTAGTTAGTTATAAGCTCCAAACTTAAAATCTGCAAGGTAATGGACTGTACGGCCCGGCAATGATCCCGGGACCACAAATGATCCCGGAACGTAAATGATCCCCAAACCGGACCGCAAATGATCCCGATAAAAAATATGGAATAGCATGGATATTGGAATGGAGTGGATTTGAGAATGACGATAGACCTACAACTCTGGTCAAAACGTCTTGGGACACTTAAGGAAATGAGGCGCGAAACACGCCTTGCTTATTAAAATCGTATTTTACCCGTTACAATGCTTGGAGTTGTTGTTGAAGGAGCCCGTTCCTGCTGTCTCCCCTCCCCTCAGCTGGGGGGGGGGACGGGGGTGGGGGAGAGAAAATGCGTCATTTTCACCAGCTGTTGCGTTATTGTACCAAGAGTTTTGACCAGGGTTGTAGCAATATAGGTTTTTATAAGTGCATGACTTGTATTTGTACCACTACTTACATAATTACATAATATCTGGTTCCGTTTCTAGGCGTATATGCTCACTAATTTGGCGCATCTCAAACAGACAAAAAAAATGCGGACAATCGTGCTTAATAACGCAAATTTCATGAAAACGAAAACTGCTAGAGAACAAGAAAGAACGATAAAGAAGTTTGACATACAAAAAAATTGAGGACAAAGTGACATTAACTCGAAATCAAGGTTATATACCAACGGCCGATTACACAGTTCCGGTCGATAACACAAATGTCCATATAGTAATTGTTTTTACAAGACCCCACACAGCAATCCAGTCACCCCACTCGCTATCCATGGCCATTCTTCGCAGATAGGCCTCCTATGCGCCGTAATTAACGAATTCTCTGAAATGGGTTCCATCCGGGGTGACCGGTTTTTCCTTAATTGTCACCCCCATTTTACACTGAATATGGGCAAACTGAGGACAATATTGTCAAAGGCAGCATTTCTGGTGACCGGGTTTCAATTTAATAAATTATTTCTCGCTCTTAGTCGATCATTATTACACTTCGCTAAACAGTTACCAACCTAATTTGTATTAAATTTGTTTTCTAACGGTTTCTTTACTTTCTCTTCCTTAGTAAAATCCAACTAGTGGTCTATTATCAATGCTGCGTTCTGATTGGTTGAGCTACCACTAGGCTAAATGTTATAACCCACCAGTAGCGAAAAGCGCCGGCTCTGAAAACCAAAACAATGGCGGCTGAATAGCTTTTTTCTAGCTAAAGTTGTTTTGTCTCGATATTTTTGACCAACTAGTTGGATTTTACTAAAACAATTATTCATCTCGCCCTCATAGCCTCTGAGTCAATAGCCCATTCGGCGGCCTCATGGGCTATTGACTCAGAGCCCATTCGGGATCGAGGAAATCTAGGAATCATTTTTAAATACGAAGCACTTTCTTACCGCTAAAATCCGAAACTGTGCGACCCCATTCTAGTAACTATGTAACTCCTTCGAACTCCGCCGCAGATATCATTCTTCTAGATGACTCAAATGGAAAATTTATTGATATCAACAATTAATTCTCTTCCCATAAATCCGTCCGTCATATTTTCTCGCCAACCTTTACTACCTTTACAAGCGTTATTCAAACTTTCAACGCCTCCCCCTATTTTGACCCTGAAATCTTCACCGATCTTGAAAGAGACTTTTCTTTTTTCCAGTCAAACGCTTTCATTGTTTTAGCAGGTGACTTGAACGCACGAACCGGAACAGAGATAGATTTTGTTCCAGAAACCAATTCAAAATATATACGAGGAGATCAGTAACATTCCTACAAATGTCAGTCTACCTAAAAGAAGGAATAATTATTGCGACAGTTACATAAACCAACACAGACACGATATGCTTGAAATTTGCAAATCTCTGGATCTGAGAATCTTAAATGAAAGAACAAAAGGCGACACATTAGGAAAAATACCTTTTCACAGAAATAGAGGGGTAAGCACATTCGATTATATAATCACAAACAGCCATATGTATGACTGAGTGGACAGCTTTACCGTTTGCCAGCCTACACCGTTTTCTGACCACACTCCTGTGAAAGGCTGGTTCAACATTTCCTCTCCAACGAATAATTCTTTCCCTGAGATGACGGGAATTGAACTGAACGATCTTCCAAAACAATTTCAATGAAACTCCTTATCCAGTGAGAGATTTATCAACGTATCGAGTTCGAAAGACATTAAAGAAATCATTCAAGACAAGGAACACTTCATTTCATATGATAAAAAAGTCGTTCACAATGTTGTATCCCGATTTAACGATATAAATGAAACTGTGGCGAAACGCTCTCTTCATATAGGGGTAAAAACCCTAGGAAAACATCTCGAAGAAATCACGCCTGGTTTGATAAAGAATGCAAAGACTTTTCAAAAACACGTCAAACGAATGTCTAATTTAAAGCACAGAAACCCTCATAAGCTTTACTTAGAACAAAACGACAATGTTGAAAGATAATTTAAATCTACTAACTTCAGGATCAAACCCGAAAAGTTTTTGGGAGACCCTCAAAACTTAGAAAAAAGACCATAATCCAGAAATCAACAACCCAATTCCCCTTGATAAACTTTATGACTATTTTAGTACTCTTCACTCCAACTCAAAAGACCAAACCGACCCTGATGCTATAAACTTGAGCCAACTACTAGTGATCCTCTAAACAAACTTGATGACCCCATTTCTGAAATTGAAATCATATCAACTACCAAAAAACTTAAAACTAAAAAAGCACCTGGCCTAGATAGAATCCGCAACGAAATGTTAAAATGTGGTATTCATTACCTTGCATTCTCATTATCCATTCTTTTTAACACTATCCTAAAATGTGGATATCTCCCTGTCAGTTGGTCAAAAGGAATGATTACTGCAATCTACAAATCCGGTGACAAATCTGATCTTTCGAACTATCTTGGAATTTGTGTCTCTAGCTGTTTATGCAAATTATTTTGTTCCATCTTGAATCAAAGATTACACAATTTCATACAAGAACGTAACCTGCTACATCCTTCCCAGATTGAATTTCTCCCAGGATTTCGCACTAGTGATCAAATCTTTTAATTACGTACCATTATTGATATGAATGTAACCCATACACCAAAAAGTAAACTCTTCTGCTGTTTTATAGACCTAAAGAAATCTTTTGACTCCGTATGGCACCCTGGACTATTTAAGAAACTTTCACATTACGGCACAACGGGTTCAGTCTATAATACGAAATGTAGCATAAAATTTGGGAACAAAAGAACTGATTATTTTACCTATGGAAGAGGTGTAAGAGAAGGATGTGTCCTTTCCCCTCTGCTATTCAATTTATATTTGAATGAAATTCCCAATGTATTAAAAGCATAATGATGGTTTACCATTAAAAAAGGTGTTTCGATACAGTTTTTCAGAGGCCATACCTATATTTTTCAATCGCCTTAAAAGTGCTTTTCTCCATGTCTGATTGCTATAAATTTTTCACCAGTAATTGGCTATGGACTGAAATTTGTGAAAATGTAGTTTTAAGTAAAATCGATATTACTAGTGACAACAATAAACAAAAAACTTTGAAATTGATAAAAGCCGAATTTTGTGTGATTTAGACCAGCTACTGAAAATCCCAAACTAGGAACTTAAAGTTTGGTTTTTAGCAAACAATCTGCGTAAGAAGTAAAAAATTCTGCCTGTTTGAATTCGACTAAAACGAAAATATATTTCAAACCTTAAATTTTCAATAGCCATGAAAGATTATTAAATAAAAATGTTATAAATGACTCAAATTATTCTTAAGTAGCGGCAGAATGCTGCTTAATATCATATTTTGATGCTAGGAAATTTTGGTGTATTTTCGTTCTTGTGATCTTTAAAACTAACCCGTTTTCTCACCACCTGACTAAGTGCAACTTCATTCAAAATTTGGACTTCTATCGCTTTTTTGTAGATCTCTGAAACGACTGGAACGAATTATTTTAAAATCTCTTCACATAATCTTCATAATGTATATAATAATGTCTGAAACTTTTATTAAGATTGATTCACTGAAACAAATTTGAAATTTCAAGACAAACCCTGATCCTACGAACCTGTCAAAAATATGCGTAACAACGTTCACTATTTTGACGTCATACTAATTTTCCCAAAATAGTGCGCACTGTACATACCTCCTAAACTAGTACATTTTAGTTTGAATTTATCACATCTTTTAAATGTAAAGTATTGACAACACTCACGCTGAAATGTACTAGTCATGGATATATGTATTGTCCGCATTTATTTGGACTATTTCGAGACATTTTCGAAAGACGAAATTTGTGCGATACATGAAGCAGTTGTACAAGAAAGCGACGAACTTTGGCTTCTCAATGTTTACTGGCAGGTAAAAATGATTTTCATGCTGAATTTGATTATACAGACCGTTACAGTGCGGATGTATTGGACAACCCTCTGAATTTGCAACAAAATCGTAAAAATTCACTTGACAAAATCCCCGAAACGCTATTGAACTGTCAGTTCAACTGTTAGTTCAACTGCCGGTCTTATACAGTATTTGTGAATTTTGTCCAACATAATAGTATAAAAAATGAGTTTTCTTAAGTGGAAGGAACTTGGTAAGAGATTTGAAACTGTGCTCGTGAGCCCATGTTATATACTACTAACTCTGCTAACTCGATACTCGAGCCTTTTGTTTGTCGACAAATAGATACTTTTGGTGTCTTGATACCAAATTAAGCTTGAATTTGACCACCTGAATCGCAAATTTCAAAGATAATTTCGTGCACACGAATTAAAACTACTGAGTAAAAAATAACGAGGAATAGGATTTATATTAAAACACTTTTTAATTACAATGTACTCTTTACAGCTATTCTTCCTGCTTGAAAACTACATTAAAATTGCATCGAGGTTTATTAGGAAGGGGTAAATTGTGTGAAGAGGTTCTGATAGCATGTTTGAATCAAGTATCGTGTAAACGTGTACCGTGCAAGCGTTTCAATTGAAACTTGGAAAAGTGGGCGTTTCTGGAAATGATTTTTTACTTCTAGTTGTGGCGTTAACTTGCGTTAATTTAAAAATTATATAGCTTTGCTACTTTTTGCTAAAAGGCTACTTTGAGTAGTTACCGTAAAATTCTAGTTACAACTTCTTAACGGCTTTTGGGTGGGGTGGTAAACGAGTAGCCTGACTACCAGGCGTCAAAAGGGGTAGGGAGGCATTGGGAGGAAGAAAAAGAGGGAGGGGGATTGGGCAGAGCGGGCCAGTAAATGAGAAGGCGAAAAGGGGTTGGTGGTGGCTAATGGGTGGATTTAGAAATAGAACAGGAAAATATTCAATTTTAAATGTCGTGAGCAAAAAACAAGCACACCCAAATAAATGCCCGGTACGTACCCTATACGAGCAAACGCTTGGAGGAGTGAGGAAACGGGGGTGGAAAAGAGAAGAAAAGGTTGAAGAGGTCGTTATCTCTTACTCGTAGGTTACCCGGTACCAAGAGGAAAAAAAAAGAAGAAAAGGATGAATTGTAACCGGTGTGTGTGCTGGTAGGAGCGGTGGGCTTATTGGCGGGTTCTTTCGTTTGCATGTATTGGGAACAGTAAACAGTAGGCGGGCTTACATCTAGAGCCGGGGGGAGGGGAGCTTTATAACCTGAAATTTTACGGTCTTTTTTATCATAGCTTGGGGAAAACATGTTAGCCTCCCGACGGAGCTCCAAATTTTCTTTTGTCAGACTTTGCGTAAATGCCTTCATCATATTTTGCGCGATATACAGCTTGTACCACAGCAAAAGCAGTTTCTTTGGCCGCCGTTACATTGTGTCCAAGCGCTCTTAAGCCATTTCGTATATCGTCAGGAAAATAATAATCCGTCTTGTTTTCAACTTCTACATCCATTTTTGGTACAAGTTCTTCGTGAATTCGAGGATCGTCCACTGCCTGTGATATGTCCCTTCCAAACCAAAGCTTATTCATCAACACCTATACATGATAAGCAAACGGTGCATGAGGAACTGAGCAATTTGCCTCTTAACATAAATAGTGACGCAGTAGGATTTGAAAGTAATCATCCGTCAAAGTACAGATGTAAAGCTCAAGAATTAACTAAAATTATTGCAACGAGAGATGGTTGGTTGGTTTTTCATGGAGAGCTGAGGTGTTTTGTTTAATAGATCTACGATATCGGGGGGAGTGGGAGGGGGAAAGGGGAAGGTAGGCGTGAAAACGCCATACCTCAGTATTAATAGTAAATTAACGCTCCATGAAATTAAGGTATTGGAAATTAACGCGACTTAAATTAACGCAAATTTAGTATAGAACTACTTTCAGATAAAGAGAATTTATGCAAAAGAGAGGGTAACATTTTAAAATGAAGGAAATTCACAAAGAAACATGATTTAATTGGTGAGCCAACAGAGGCCGAAGTTAAACGTATAATCTGAGAAGAAAACTTTCGTCTCGGTACTTTCCCTAAGAGTATGAAGGGATTCAAGTGAAAAATCCCTGCCACTTCTAGGATACTTCACAGTTTCACACTAGTGGACCTCCACCCTGATAAAATACTCCTCTTTCTTGGTGTTAATTTCCTATACACTCAAACCTCGTTATTTCGGATACGTTCAGTCGAAAATGCGGATATTCGACTGTAATAAGGTATTTTCTTGCCTAAACCCCAACCCCTCCCTCCTTCGTCCTTTCGTCTTATTCCCACCCTATAAATCGCTCTTTATGTTTTCCTCAGGGTTCCTTTGCTTTCAGAATGAAAGATGCCTACTAAAATTACTGATACAGTCGAATCCCGCTTAACGGACACCTGCTTAATACGAACACCTCCTATCTATGCGCGAGTAGTTAGGAAGAGTCAAATGCCCAACCCGCCCCGTAGCCTGCGTCGTAGTACAGTGTTAATCCCTGATATAGAGGACTATATGGAGTTCTCTAACTGCTATGGGTCTCGAGTAACAAATATGGCTTCAACGCAAAATACCGCCTCCTTACTTCGGCACTATTTTAACCCGTCCCAATTAACTTTTCCCTGATTTCAAAATCAAAGAATGTGAGAAAACAAGTTCCGAGCGTCCGCTCGCCAGGAAAATACGCTTGCACTGCAAAATCTCCCGCACGTTTCACCCCAATTGAGGTAATTAAGATTTTTTTGCTTGAAGAGTCCGGAATCCCCCCAACGTTTGGATTCCGGAATCCCCAGCGGGAATACAGTGTCCAAGTGTCCTATGGGGGGACATGTTTATTTCTCTTCAGATATTTCTAGTGATTGGTTTTGTCATACCAGTGAGACAGCCGTGGTAATCCTTTTGCCGCCAGACGCACCAATAATAAGCTGTACGTCACCTGTATCGTTCGTCAAAATGGCGGGAGACATGGACGAGATTGGCCGCTTGCCTGGCTGGGGAAAATTAACCTCAGATGGATAAACACCATCAATCTCTGTGTCGTTGTTGGGAATATCAAAATCTGCCATCTGATTATTGTATATAATCCCCGTGAGGTTGGATCGAAACTTGCATCCAAATCTGTCAAGATACACGTCATGTTCGTGAACACTTTTCTCATAACGGTACTCTCCTGGTGTACCATACTACATAGAAATTGTCATTATATAGTCAACTCTCTCTTAGAGTCTCACCTTTGGGACCTGCTCTACGAAGGAATCTGCCCTTTTTGAGAGATGTCCATCTTGTAGAGAGTCCACTAAAAGGAGTAAGAAAAGGCAAGGACCAACTCTAAGTGCCGCCTTATGCAGTGCAGTGCCGTTTTCCTCTGTGATAGAAATTGCTGTGTTGAGAATAAACGATTGACAAGCCTAGCTATTAAAGGCGCTTAATTTCTGAAGCCCGTCGACGCCAGTTGACTCTAGTATAAGACGGACACCTCGGACTGTGTCATGGCTGTATAGTTCATTTTGTTAATAGTGCTAATTACGCTTCTTTAAGCGCTATGGAACTTAGCGTTCACGAATAAATTGGCTTGTAAACGGCAAAATCACAGCTTCTTGTTCAACAAAAATACTTACCAAGACAGACACCTCACTAAAAACGGACGCCTAGAGTTGGTTCCTGTTTTACTTTACTCTCTTTAGTTGACGCCCTTTTGGATGAACCTCTCTAAGACGGACATATCCTCAGTTTATAGAGCCGGTCCCACAGGTGTCCTTCTTAGGGCTCTTTCGATTCCAAATGTCAAAACTGGCCGGCCGGGCCATGGACCAAACGGTCATTTTGAAAATGAAACAGGCTTTTTCCCAGAGTTTTTGAGAGAGTTGACTGTATGTGTTGAGTCTGCTGTTTCGTTCTTGTGTTAAGGTACACGAGGACAGAAACCGCACTACGAACTTCTTCTATATTAATTAATATTGACATTAATATTAATATGGAATATATCGTATCGCATGGGTTAAGTACAACGTACTTCATTGGGTCTCAACGTACATCTCTTTAAAGATGCAAAAGGGAATCACACTGTGATTGCTCAGACCGAGTTTATTATATTGCCATAACATTTCATGCGCAGCTCATGCAAGTGACGTGTCGATCGATTATTAATGGACCACTAAGGCATGCAGCCCAGATCATCCGTGCGAGATTGCCTCATGCATTGTGCGGTCTACTTGTTCGCCTGTTATATCACTTCACTTATCATACATCTCATGCATGCAGATAGCTCGCAAATGGACCCATAAGAGCAGCTAGTGGCGCCATCGTATGCTAACGTTCAAGCTTACTGTTCATGTATAATGTAAAGAGGACACCTGTTGTCCTCTCATCCGCGACATTAAATTACATTGCATTGCATTGCAATGCGTTGCGTCTCGTTGCAGTGCAATGTATTACACTTGATTACATTGCACTGCCCTGCATAACATAACATGGCTGATAAAACTAATTGTTATATTCCTAGGCTTCAACTCAACTAAACCAGTTTTCTTTTCGTGAATGAACACAACAACACAAACATGAAGTCTCAAGCTAAAAAGCAACGATTTTCAAAGTTATCCCAGAAGAAAAATAGCAGCTAGTGGAGGAAAAAGATACAGATAATATAAGGAAAGTACATTGTAAATCATTCATTCAGTGGTTTTGAGAATTAAATTTGGATTCCTATAAGTAGCAAGTCGACTGTTTTGATTCGCTCCGCTAAAGCGTATTCTTTTGTTGCTGTTGAAGTACGTTGAATTGAAAGTTTAGAAATATAACAAAAAACTTAACGTGAGGTCGCTCGGGAAACCAGTTAGTTTTGTCTTCCTCGAGCCCTGATGTTCCCCTTGACCTCGTCTTGGGAAACATCAGGACTCTCGGGAAAACAAAACTGTCTGTTTCCCTCGGGATCGGACATTAAGTGTATAATATAACATGACAAGACGTAAAACTTAATTGCATAGAGAGGAGAAGTGCAAATTCAAATTTCTGAAATTATGGGATTGGTTCGCATGTTCAGAAAGAACAAGACGAAAAAAGCTCCCTTGCCAAAACTCGGGGCTGTTAGTGACAACAGGTGGGGAGATATAAGCACGGATTTGCCCTGATGACTCTCCACAAATACTTCTACAATTGCCTTGGATCGTAACGTTTACGATCCAGGCCTATTTTAGAAGGATTTTTGTGGAGTCATCAGTAATTTGACCTTTTGAATCGAAAAAGTCGATTCAGAATACTGATTGGAGAAATTGAATTTTCTAATAAGGTTTTAAATCATCAATCCTGTAGCGAAGAAGGTATTCCGCCGTAGTGCACTCAAGAAATTATTGCAATATCTGCAGTTTCCTCTCAAATTTGCAACCACCGACCTTTACCTTAAGGCAGCGCTGTTGTCACTTTTTTTACCTACAGGATATGCAAAAAGTTTCGGACTAATTCACTATTCTAGACGTACGTTAACTCGAATAAGTGCGGTGTTCAGGATAAACGTTGACTTGGAGCCCTGGTCTTTCTTTCACTAAACTAACCTGTAATTGATAGTGGATGTCACAGAAACTGCGTCACCGTTTTCGGCCAAAACAGCCAGGTGTGTGGTGCCATAATCAGCATCAGAGTAGGAGCTCGTGTAATAAGACACGTTGTTGTATGTTCCGTTGTCTTTAATTTTTTGACGCAAGTCGTCGCCCAACTGTTGTTCTATCATCTTTTGTGCAATCTGAAAAGAACGTAATGGAGGAAACAGTTCAGACATAAAATTCGTAGAGCTTAATAGAGGCCCTCTCAGGGCGGGTCTTGTTATCCCTTATCACTGTAACTCTTAGAACAGATATGTCTTATCCCTAAATTTCCAAAAATGTTATCCGTTAACAGGTGGAGGTGCTGGGGGGAACGTGTCTTCCTCCCCTGCACATTTTTGCGCGAAATAAAGAAAAACAGTTTGCCAAAAATTTTTAGCTGCATTCACTGTAGAGAATAAAAGAAGATATAACTGAAGCAGCTGAAAAGATTCAAGAACCATTGCGATTGTTACAGCAGAGGCGCATTGTACAGGCCTGATTAATCCGTTTCCAGAAGCGAAATTTTGCGCGTGTAGTCCGGCGGCGAGGCCCTTTGTTCGATAGCTAACTAAGACAGAGCCAAGACGATCAGTGCATTCATTATACAAGCCTACGGAAATTGCTGCATTATAAAGATTACAAAAATTCCAACAAAATTACCAAAACAAACTTTCCCCTAAAATCGCTGCTACATGAGCTGCTGAAACTTTTCTTTACAACTAAAGCAGAAAAAGTCGCACGAAATTGCTCTTCACAGAGCCAGTTATCTTTGGCCCGCCGAGCAGAGATAACTTTTTCTCGATATGAATTGACTTTCTTCGAAGGGTATTCGACTAACGGACCTTTGGCGGGAAATAGGTAGTCTTTTCGCTTCTTATTTAAAAAAACAGGAGTTTATTAATTTTTGAAAACCGTTATTGAGTTTATTTGGTAAAAGTACGAGCCGAGGGAAAGTAAATCATTATTTTTTTTGTTTGTTTGTTCTTTATCAGTTTTAGGCCCTAAAACTAATGCTTTTTCAAAAGTATGCGTTTTCGTTGTCATCAAAAAAGCATCGATCGATTCGTGTCCACACTACCGTTTTGATGCGTTTTCGAATAAAACGTTCGAAAACGATTGAATTAATTTTTATTGATTTTAATATTTATTGATTTGTATTGTGCACTCTAGGGAAAGAAATTTTCATCTGCGCATGCGCAGATTAATTGCATGCGCATGCCACAAAGGGGTCTACAAACACACGTACCTGTGATATTAAAGTCATCGTTTTCATTTTGATGCGTTTTTCGACCGTTTTCGACCGTCCACACTAATATCATATGGCGCGGTTTCGTTTTAGTCCACTTTTAAGAACGTTTTCACAGTCGATGCGTTTTCGATGAAAACGCTAGGCGTATAAGTGTGAACGGGGCCTTAGTTCAATATGGACATAGTTACCATGCAGCCATTGTCTCGTAGGTTTTGCGATCGATTCGCGTCCACACTACCGTTTTGATGCGTTTTCGAATAAAACGTTCGAAAACGACAGGATTGCATGCGCATGCCACAAAGGGATCTACAAACACACACACCTGCGATATTTTGGTCATCGTTTTCATTTTGATGCGTTTTTCGACCATTTTCGACCGTCTACACTAATATGATATGTACGCGGTTTCGTTTTGATC